>JADBJO010014364.1:2500-17500 GCA_016801955.1 Conus betulinus | reverse complement strand
TTTAACTTTTACTGGGCTGGCTATACTTTATTTCACTAAAAATTAAACCTGCAGCCAGCACCCCCAATGTCCACACAGATGGTCAGCCATATAACCGGCACTTTGCCTATAGTAGACAAAACCCAAGTAACAACACTGCCTAATATGCCCGGCAGAGCATCAAGTGCTTTGACAGCTAACTTTTTAAAATAAGTTTGACAGGTGGTATCATTGTTTTCTAATCCAACTTTTACCAGGTTGAGGCGCTGGAGGCACTACTGGCCCTGTTGGTGCACTGCCAGTTAATGCATAAACTAGTGTAGAGATAGCAAACCCAACGGCTGTTAATATACTAACTATTGTAATCCCCTGCTCTCTGAACAGAGTCCTTATTCTTTCTGCCAGCGTAGTGTTTTCATAAGTATTCTGTTTATAGTTTCTCTGATTCTGTTTGTTTGCGATGCTAGCTGTGCTCTATTAGTAGACAGCGCTTCTAACCTGGATGATCTTCCTACCATTAAATCTTGTATTTTCTGCTGTATTCTAGCTTTTTCTTCTTGCCCTAAACTGTTATCGTCTGCGTCAGCCAATTTATTTTGTTCTTCTTCTATTTGTCTGTCCAGTTCACCATGTTTTGCCAAACTGCTTGCTAGTTCACACGTGTGTTTGTCTTTAGAGCAGCATTAAGACCCATGATTTCACGCATAGGCAATGGAGAATCATTAATGTGTTTTAACTGTCTCATCATTAAAACTCGTTTCCATTTCTGCTATTAGTTCATCTGCAGTAGCCATATGTTTATCTGCTTGTTGTATTACTTCTTTAAGAGGGATGTTTAGCATTTCAGATTCTGTTGGCAACTCTTGCTCTAAGTTCTGTAAAAGTCTAACAACCTCAGGTCTTAAATCTTCAATAAAGTTTAATTGTCTTTGGTCAGCAATAGGGAGCCTTTGTCTAATTGTGCGCTAAAATATGCTTACGGACTGACCCGCCAGTTCAATATGCTTGTTTATAATAAATTGTTATAAATTGTTTATGCATGCTTGTTTATTATAAATTGTTTATGATAATGTTTTACATTATAAAATTGTTTATATATGCTTGTTTATTATAAATTGTTTGTTATATATATATTTTTTTTACATTATAGAAATGTCCCGCAGACCAGGATCAAACGCACAACTAGCTCCCAAGTGTGTTGCAGTAGAGCTAAAAGACCTAGCAGACACATCTGAGTTTGATCTAATAGGAGAGTCAGGAAATGTTTATGGATTTGAGTACACAGATGAAGGCGTTTACAAACGAACAGTAATTGAAGATAAAAAAAAAAAAACGGCCACAACATCCTAAACTAGAACGGATAAGAAATCTAACGGCAGACGATTATGGCAAACTAAAATACAAACTTTATAAAACAAGACAGAAATTGGGCATTTGCTTCCTGAAATTGACTGGGATTTAAAATTTGACTTACTAAGCCCTAATGTATACTTTGATAAGAAAAACAATTTTAGAAAAGCTTCAAACGCAGGAGCCCTTCTTGTTAGCCTCGTCCCAGGATCAGAACTGAAAAGGCAGATAGAAATAAACCCTTACGGAAGAAGAAATTATGTGCTGCGCAGAAGGAAGACTTTATCTGAAGTGGGAGACGACACAGTAACCCTAGAGTTTCTTCCAAAAGTTACACTGCCTGACAGCTTTACTTTGTCTTTATTGTATCAATCACTCCAAGCAAGTCTGTTTCTAATTTGCCAGAACATACATTGGCAAGGGGAGTAACAATAGCGTGGGAAAACTTAGATGGACCTCTCATGCTTGTTATTGCTAATACTAAAAACGGGGATAAAATAAACACTTTTGTATCAACTGACAAAGTCACTGTGAAGGTTGACAAAACCAAACTAACAGTACTTGATTTTATTTTCATGAAGTATGTTGATTTTATTGCGTTTTACTCTGTTGATGAAGTGCTGCCAGAAGAGCTAATAAGAAAATGTATACAAAATTAATTTTGATTAAAAATGGATGAACAGGTTCAACAGTTTAGATTAAATAACATAACTGAACTTGAAGAGGAAATAGAAAGCGACTTAGATAAGTATGATGCTACTAGACAAAAAACAGCTTCAACTTTAAATGCCCTTTCTTATGTAGTTACTGGCTCATCAGCTTTAGCCAGCTTAAGTGCTGGGTCTGGCGTTGCTCTTTTAGCTACTGGAGTTGGAGTACCTGCCTCTTTAGCATTAGGAAGTGTTGGTTTGGGTTTAGAAGATTACACCTAAATTACAAAAGCACACTGCCATTGTAGCCCCAGCAACAGCAAAACTTTGTTCATTAAGATTAAGAATAAGCAAAGCGTTACAGGATGAAAACATTACAGACGAAGAATTTGGACGTCTTATGGCTGATGGTGATGATTACAAACGACAAAAAAATTCAACTTTAAAAGAAGTGGAGAAAGACTTTTACTTCACAACAGGTAGACACCTGAGGCAATCAGGCAGAACATTGCAAAACAAACAAGCGATCAATTAAACCCAAAATAGGTTAAAAAATATATGCTATGTTTAAATAAGTTTTAAATAGTTAAAAATAGAATATAAATGTTTATACTTTACATACTATTTTTTGTTTTAACTTACAGGCACTGTGTTTGGTGGAACAATCTGCAGCTCTTCACGAACAAACGATCTTTTACGGCAGGCTTTTTAGAAGAGAGAGTTTCTCTCTAATAATACACAGTTTCTTTTCCCCACGATTGGAGGAAATGGAACAGCCGTGGTCATCCTCCTGCTTGTATGGAGGACCTTCATGTATGTACCACCAATTAAAAAAAAAATAGTAATCCGTTCCGCTTGTTTGCGAGAGAGAAAGGGTGAATAACACAATCAATAGCAAGGCAAGTGCATAACACAATCAATAGCGCGGCAGCGGGCAGAGAGGCAGGAAACCATTATTGATTTTTGTGTCGCGCTTCTCCTCCCCCTCTTTAACCCCGCGCCTATCTCACGCAAGTAATATCTCCCTTTCTAAGTAATTGTCTCCCTTTAATTCATGTTCTACTGAGAAAAAAATTAACAAAAGCTGTATTTTTTATGGTTCATCCTCTCAAGCATTTAATACAAATATTGCACAAAGTAGTAATGAAGAAGTAGTGTAAAATTATAGTTGTTGTTTAACCATTAACAATCTTTACTCGAAAAAAAACAACATTTACACCACACACTAAACGCCATAGAATTGTAAAAGCTTTCACTGTGCTGGGTTTATATATAACTGGTGGATAGATAATTCCGAGAATATGCGTGTGTGGTTTTGTGTGTTTTGTTGGCTGTAACTATAAGTCAAGATACATATTTTACAACATCAACGTGCTCAATACTGGGTCAAACGATCATACATACAAAAAAAAAGGAGTGTAATTTTGGCAAAAACAGCAATGAAAATAACCCAAGATTACTTGCAGGAGATAGCTTCAAAACAACCTCATCTTGACCCTGTGGTTTTCCACTGTGGGATTAACGACCTGAAGACAACAGAGCCAAATAAGTTGTATAACACCTTTCTTAAATCATTTAAAGACGCATCAAGAAAGAATCTTAACACCAGATTCGTCGTCAGCAAAGCTTCCACTGTAAAAGACCTGAAGGTGGAGGTACACTGACAGTTATTTAATGCCGACATCACCCCAAGTTTTTCGACGTGAACAACATCACGCTCGTCGAACATCATAACATAACAAGGACAACTGCCACCTGCACAGAGGGGGGCCAGTCAGCTGGCAGGGAACGTGGGCGACACGCCAGGGATCTTCTGTGGAAAACGATCAGGAAGCCAGCCTGCTATGCCTGACCCTTTCTGCTTCCACCCTACCCCAACCACGGCTGGTTCAACCCATTTGACATCCTAGGAGACTGGCCAGTATTCTAAGAATTGTCACATGCGTCTACACACTTGCCAATTCACTTACCTCTGTGCCCTAGACTGTACTGCGCAAAAATAACTGCTGTGTTTTTGTAGGCTAATTTTTGACTGCACATGCAACTTTTTCCCCCTTAAAAAATATTGACGTTATTATTATCATTATTATTATTTATTTCCTGTTAACTTACCAGATTCTGACCGATTTAGTTGATGTCTGCGGAAAGTAACTTCAGTGTATTCCAATGCAACTGTTGCTCCATCGGTAGGAACTGGGATCTCCTCGTGCAACACCCAGTGCACCATGAATATAAACTCGTAGCTCTTCAGTCTCTAAACTCTAAATGTTAAAAGAGACAAGTTATTGAACATATTATCCCCCACCCCCTATACATCAGAAGGTAGATATGGATAAGAAAATTAGTACAGCTATAGATGTATTCTTTTCGTTGAAAAATATTGTTGATGCTTCCTTTTATCTCCTTAATAACGGTCGAATAACATGATAATTCCTGATAATCCTAGTCGTAGTGCGAGTGCCATCCACCTAACTTTAGTGTTCCCAGATGTGGCACTGGTCTCTAGTTGGAATACACTTGATGACAACCTTCATAGTGATCATTTACCTAGTGTCACTTGTTCAGAGACTAAGAAATCTCAATCAACAGATCTAACCAAGGACAAAGTACCCAAGTATAACTACAGACTTGCAAATTGGGATACATTTTCAAGTTTACTTTCTACATTTGAAGTTAATGACCCCAAAAAACAAAGATGCCTATAGCGAATACACTTTATTTACAAATGCAGTCCTAGATGCTGCAAATGAATCTATCCCATGGTGCAAGACAGTAAGATCTCACAAGCATATGGATAATATTTGGTGAAATGAAGCTTGTGAAGAAGCAAAGGAGGAAAAGATATGGAAATTTAAAATGTATTTAGGAGATAAGTCTGTTCCAAATCTTTTAGAGACGAAAAAAAAGCAAAAAAAAAAAAAAAAACCCAAACAAACAAAAAACACGCCAACATGGCTAATGCCCAAGCGACAAGGCAATACGGGTCTAGGTGTTGCATAAATGAAGTAAGTATCAAATCACAAGGGCAAGCAAAAAGTCTTGGAAAAACTAAAAACTATGGGGAAAGGAATTAACTTGCCACAGTGTCTTTTCAAATTGGACATCTCGGATGTACGTACAAATCTAGAAAAAAAAAGCGAAGAATTTGCTGAAATGTTTGCAAATTATAGTACAAATGCTGGACTCTCAGAGAAAGGCATGAGATATAGAGAAAATCAAGAAAAAAAAACACATAAAGAAACAAATAATATAAATAAATTGTATACAAATGCTGGTACAACATTGTGCAAAGTACAAGAATGTAATTCAAGTCTCATCCGTTGGTTTAGACGGAATTTGAAATAAAATTTCGGGACACTTGCTAGATGATGTAATAGATGTCCTTCATTTTCTTCTACAGAAGTGCTCATGGTCTCATGATAATATCCCATTCGTATGGAAGCACTCAATCATTATTACAAGACATAAACAAGGAAAGCCCAGGGCAGCTAAAAACAGCTATAGTCCAATCGCTTTAACATCCCACACATGCAAACTAATGGGGAAAAAATTGTTTTAGATAGACTAGTTTTTTTACTGTGAAAAATATAAAGTAATACCTTACAAGCAAGCTGGCTTTCGAAAAGGCAGATTTACAACTGAAAATTTCGTTAAATTAACAACCCAAGTAAAGCAGCAGTTCACAAGGCGAAAAAGATGTACTAGCAACCTTTTTTTTCTGATATCCGAAAAGTATACGTTCAAGTTTGGCACACTCACCTTCTCTATAAATTTAAACACACAGGCATAACGTGTAAAACATACAATTACATCGACAGTTTTCTATCTAATAGGTTTATACAGGCAAAGCTTGAAAATTCATATTCAAACCCCAGACAGCTAAGTATGGGTCTGCCTCAGGGGTCGCTTATTTCTCCAATTTTGTTTAGCATCTTTTTCGCTGATCTTCCGAAAGACCTGTCCAAAAATACCACTTTAGCTCAGTTGCTGATGATATTTGTTTGTGGATGAAGGTGTCAATGAAATGTAAAACTCCAGTCAGGGCTGTGAACTATAGAAAGAAAATGTATCAACGTGAACTTGATAAAATCAACAACTTTATGATAGAAAATGTACTAACATTATCATTGAAAAAAAAAACAAAAATCATGCTGTTTAATGTAGGCGATGACCCTAATAAATTTCCTGAAGTCACGAGTTATGGTGCAATTATAAAATATACACAAATTGTCAAGTTTCTTGGCGTCTACTCATATCAAAACTTCGTGAAATAACCACACCGACTACATAGCAAACAAAGCTAGAAAAAAAGTCTTAACTTTTGAAGGTAATAAGCAGACAGCATGGGGCCAGGACACAGATGCATTAATATCTCTCGCTACCTCTCTTATACGTTCACGGCTGACGTATGCCCAGGAGGTTTTTAAAAAAAAAAAATTTTTTTTAATTTTTTTTTTTCAGCGCTTCAGTGCACTTGTTAAAGAAACCGCAGAGCATAGATTCCAAAACAGGAAACTTGCTCTGGGTGTACCAATACATGTGTCAATTTTGGAAGCAGGTGTTCTACCCCCTCGGTGAACAAACAAAAAAAAAACCCGAGCTGCGAAATTCGTCCTTAAAACTTCTGCTTATGAAACATTTTCACAAACAGAAAAAAAAAATGTTAATTCAAAAACCGACTTTGCAAAAAGAGCTAGAACAGTACAGTCATTAAAGTCCATTAATACATCTGCATTGGATATTATTTGTAATACACAGCTGAACGGGAAATGTATATATATAATATATATATATATAATGCTGAACAATTACGTAGTGGGTTAACATTTACATATATATATATATATATATATATATATATATATATATGTATGTATGTATAAAATAACGGTTAAAAAGCCACTCAGACTGTTAAAAGTGCCCAACCAAGTAGGAAGCGACATAACAATTTAAAATAGGGTTTTAAAAAGGAGAATTACAACCTACATAATTGTTTCTAGCCAAGTGCTTTCCTCAGGGTATACAATCTGGGCGCGCCACAGGTGTTATATAGTGTGGTGTGTGGGCGTGTGAGCACTGTACGTGTGGCACGTGGCCTGTATTTTATTTATTTATTTTTTTTAATCTTTTTGGCGCGCGTTCAGGGGGAACGTGCCAAGTAATGGTGCATTGACAAGGATTTCCATTTGTGCCTGCAACTGTTTATCATTTCTACTTTAGAGTTCAGGGATGCTAGATGGGGTTTACATGATATCAGCCACTTTTCTGTAGTACATAAATTGCATTTTTTAGAAATGTTGTTGTATGGTGTTTGCTCTTTTTATTATTTTCCATGATATGTTGTAATCTATTTTCTTATCTTTAAGCTTCCAAACATATTTGCTTAGTTCTGTTTGATTTTTATATTTTTCATTTTTGAAGGACTGTTTATGGTTTGCATATCTGGTTTTAAAACGGTTAGCAGTGATCTCTATGTATGTTTCTTTATCATTGTCTGTTGTTACTGTAGCTTGGTACACATATTATTGTAGAGACATTTGTTATTCAGAGGGCACTGGTATTTTTTTTGTGCTGTTACAAGATACCCTTTCGTCACCCTCTTTGGTTGTATTGCTTTTGGTTTTATTGGAAGAATCAATTATATTTTTAAGGATGGGCATACACGAGTATGATAGCTTGATGATGGTGTTTTTATTGAATATTTTAGATAGTACATGATCTTTTTGGAATGATGTTATAAGGATTCTGAAGAATTCTTTTCCTATGTTAGTTTTTGTTCTTCCATCATATGGGGGGTTAGACCATATAATCTTTCTTTTCCTGTTTTTCTTATTGCTGTTCATGTTGTTATCTGGGTTATATTGTAATTTGTAGTTGTAGCCACTTTTTTTCAGTGCCTCTTGGTATTCAGCTGCTGCACTGTTAAATGCTGTCACATTGCATGACAGTTTTAGACAGTCTTTTGTTTATAAAATTAGGTACAGTTTTTGGAATGGAGGGTGGATGGTTACTTTTTGATGTCTACATAGACAGGTGTGTCATTAGGGTTTTTTTTATATGGCTTGTATGTATGATCCTTGAGGTCTAATGTTATGTCTAAATAATTTACTATTTTTTTGTTGGCTTCTACTGTGATTTTTAGGTTATGGCTTTGGAAAATTTACAAAGTTCTTTTTTCTTGTTTTCAATGATTTGTGGTTTATTGTTTAGCATGGCAAGGCTATCATCTCTGTATAAACGAACCTGTTTACCAAGCATTTTGTGTATACGAGACAACATGAAGAGTCCAACTAATTCGCAGGTTTCAGCTCCATCATAAGATCCCATCGTGACATCGAATATAGAATTTTTGCTGTGTGTGTTTTTTTTTTTTTATCAAGTTTCATTGTTGCTATGGAGGAGGGTTTTCTTAGTGTGGAAAAATGATTTCCATCTCAGAATCTGTTATATTTATGTATATTTGTGTTGTCGAACCTTAGAGTTTTAGTAAGTAATTCCTCATCAATAGAAGGATAGAAATCCACAATGTCAAAAGTAATGAACACTGTATTTTTCTGTTTGTTCAATTCTTTAAACCATCAGATAACTTCTACTATTTTTCCAGATTTATATTCAGTGTTTGTTTTTTTATGTCCTCTATTGCTTTTTCCAGGATTTTTTTTTTTAATTATTTTTTTGACTGATTTTGCCTTAATTCAGATTTTGATGGGTTTATTAGTCTGCAAGTTGTTGTTATGGAAGTTAGGTTTGTGGTCTTTAAGGGTTATGAAAGCTTCTTTATTGCTGTTGTTTCTATCCTATCACCTAAATCCACATGGTGCACAAGTTCCTTTTCTTTTTTGCAGATGTTGTCATATGTAGTCTTATCACCTTTTTTTTTTCTCTTTTTTTTTCAATAATTTTCTAGATATTTTTGTTGAGGAGTTGAGAGTACTCATCAGGTTCATTTTATAGAAATTACTTGTCTTGTCAGCCTTTATGAATATTTTTTGTCATTTTGGATTTGTTTTATGTTATTATTCAATGTTGTTTGGCAGTTATTATATGATTTTCTGAATTCAATACTGGCTATTAGGTTTTTTCATGCTTTCTTCAAAAGGTTTCATTTCCTCTATTACAGGTGGCGATCTCCATGACTTAAAACCATAAGTTTTTTTTTAATTCCTTTTTAGCATCTGGATTCAAAAAGAGAAACGCTTCCATCTCATATTGTGCACAAATATTTCAGTGCTCTATGAGTTTTTTAATGTGGAGTTGTGGATTTGAAAAAAGGTATATTTTTGGGTGGACTGCCCAAAGTTAATTTTCTCTCCATTTTAAATTTAGATTCTGCTAGGCCACAGTGCTCAACGTGAGGAGCGATTAATAAAATTATGGTTAAAAACCACTTAGAATGTTGTGTGCTCAACCAAGTAGGGAGTGACATAATTTAAAATAGGGTTTTAAAAAGGAGAATTAAAACCTACAAAATTGTTTTCAACCCAGGGGCTCTCCTCAGGGTATACATCTGGGCGCGCCACCAGTGTTATATAGTGTGGTGTGTGGGCGTGTGAGCACTGCACGTGTGGGCAAGTGGCCTGTATGTTTTTTTTTTTTTTTTTCTTTTTTGGCGCGCGTTCAGGGGGAACGTGCCAAGTAATGGTGCATTGACAAGGATTTCCATTTGTGCCTGCAATCGTTTATCATTTCTATTTGTTGTGTGTGTACGACACTGATATAAAAGAGTTACGATTATATGATACATATGGTTAGCCCCCCCCCCCCCCCCCCCCCCCCCCCCCCCCCCCCCCCCCCCCCCCCCCCCCCCCCCATTCCTCTATTCCGTCCTCCTTTCCACCCTGATGCCCACCATCCCTAACCACAAACTTTCCCTCCACACATCCATCCCCCTGGATTATGCTTCAACCCCCCCCCCCCCCCCCCCCCACCACACACACATACATACGCACGCACACACACACACACACACATACACACACACACACACACACACACACACACACACACACACAACATGACGTAACAACATGGCGATGAACAGCATTCTCTTCTAGCTGCTCCCGTCAGAAGACAGTCATGGGGAGAACGCGGGCTCAAAAAGCTTCAAGAAAACTTCCAATGTGTGCAGTAAGATGCCAGTCACAGCTGTGCCTCGGAACAAGTCTGCTGCAGCTTCAGATTTTTGTCAAAAAGACAATGAAAAATTGAACCAGGGTGAACGCTCCCAAGGTAACGGTAACGCCAGTGGCCACACGCTCGTGTGTTCCGAGTGTTTTACGTCGATTCCTTGGTCAAGAACTTATCTACCGGACTATATGTTGTGTGATTTTATTCGTTCCCACCGAAAATACATGTGTCAGGTATGTGCCTCCAAATTTTATGACCCCTCAGCTTCTTTCGGAGATCGAGAAAGAAAAAATGAAACTGAGCGAGAAAATGTACGCCAACGAAATGATATAGTGATATTCGTAATGTCTGTAATCGTGGTCAAGATCAAAACGATCAGACAGAGGTCCCCAACGTGTATACTAGTTTTATTAAAAATGTTTCAGCTGAAGGTTTTTCTAATGCAGAATTATTGCTTGAAAAAATGAATGCCTCTACGTTAGATCTAAAATCTACCATCACTGATGGAATCGATAAGCTATGTTCCATCATACGACAAGAAGTCAACAAGTCACCAATACAAAGGACAGTGACACTCAGACAGAATATACGAAATCAAGACATGAAACAGAAACACGGTGTCTGACAAAAAAATGTCTAAACCAAGCTTTTCCGATGTTGTCAGGCTCAAGGTCGGGAAATCTGCACAAACATACAGTGGATGATCAGAGTGACGCAAAAACAAATGACGTAAAACAGGCTGTAAAAAAGATATCACGTCACGAGAAAGAGCCTGGTCTCAAGTGTCGAACCCATGTCGATACTGCCCAAAGAACAAAAAGTACAGGAAACATCTAAATCCAACAAACTAACAAAAAGAGTTCCCCAAAACCTTACCACCACTCACCTGTAAACAGCAGTTTAACTGTACAAGCAAACAATTCGGAGAGAGATGAAACGGGCAGCAACTCCGATCTCCCCCAAAGTTTTGATCATCTAGGATTCTGTGTTAAATGGCATATGTGAAGAAAGACTAGTTTGGGGTATGGCTTGCACGTTGTAAAACGTCAGAAGTGCTACACAATAAAGAATGTAAGAATACTCTGTTGGACAATGCAGTGGATTACACAGATGCCATTGTACTCCATGTAGGTGTGAACGATCTCAAAAACACAAAACGACACACAGGAAACATCAAAAAACTTTGTCAAGCTCGTTCAAAGTCTGAGAAAGAAATATCCCAAAATGCGTATCATCATCAGCCGGGTCGCTCCTACCAGACTTTCAGACCTAAACACAAAACGTTTAATAATATTCAACGCCCATGTACTGTCTAGTCTTCATGGTGATAAGAACATATCGTTTGTATCTCATGAAAATGTCAGCAACAAGGCCCAGTACATGCGGGACAACATCCACCCTTCAAAACGAGGCTTGAGTGTCTTTGCTGGGAGCCTGGGTCGTCATCTTCACCACCTGTTTTGGTCCAAACCAAGACGACCTGCACGACCTCCCCCAGCAGACCCTACAGGGACGATGGACCCCGTCCACGGCGACTGTACCGGCACCACTACAACTACATGGCTCCGGTGCTACTGCCACGGCGTGACTTCTTCCGCTGATTTCCATGACTGTCCTTCTGTCAACTGTGTCAATGCTTTGATTGCATTTAACATCGTCATTGTTGTTATATCTTTTTGTACCCAGTTAAACTGATTTCTCCCCCACCTTAGTCCATGACTTTGCGGATTCATCTAGTTGAATAGTTTCGTCTCCACCCATTTGCATTCATCTGTTTATTTTACCCTTTTTTTTCCCCCCTAAAAGCATTAGTAATTTTTGTTACTGTTTTGACTTTTTATGGCTAAGGAGCCCAAAATAGATATATTGCAGTGGAATTTTCGCTCGGTGGCAACTAACATCTCCCACCTTCAAGAGCTCATGCAGAGATAATTCATTCTCCATTTTAATTCTGCAGTCACTAAATGTGTCTAGTGATAAACCACCACGGCTGGCAAACTTTTTCTATCCCCCAGTGTGTCAGCAGACTGCTAAAGGCGAAAAAGTGTCCACAGCCATCTACGTACACGAACATTTGTCTTACCGCCTTATAACATCGCCGGTTCCAGAAAATGCTGTAAATATTCACTCATGCGCAGTGTGTGTAAGATTCAATGAATCGTTTAAACACTAAACATAGTCTCTATATACCTCCCAAAAGGAGTATTTGACTGTAACACTGACTGGTTACGTACTATAGACGCGCAAAATCAGAAGTGGTTGATCGCCGGCGATTTCAACGAACATGCTGCCTTCTGGGACAGTTGTTGCTCTAAAGTTAGCTCAAATCGCCTGGTAGAAAATATGCTTGATTCTGGCCTGTACCTTCTAAAAGATGGGCGTGTCACTAGACAGCCAGATGTCCCTAACCATAGACCCTCAGCAATTGATCTTTCTTTCATTTCCGCATCTTTAGCTATTAGCTGTTCCTGGCAGGTTGATAAAGACACTTGGGGAAGTGACCATCTCCCTATTGCCATATCCCTCAGAGGTTTTACAGTTGCACAAGACAACACAGTTGATAAAATTCCAAAATATGATTACAAACGAGCTGACTGGGAGAAATTCAAATCTATTTTAATGTCTTTTAATGTAATAACTCTTGACAACCAGGATGTTGAAACTATGTACACTCATTTTTCTGAATCGGTTTTGTACGCTGCAACCAAATCCATTCCAAAAACTAACCACAGAAGAAAATCAGTTCATAGCGGAATTGTGTGGTGGACGGAATCCTGCAAACGTGCTGCTGATGAAAAGAAACTAAATACAAAGAATATGTTAAAGACAAGCCGAAAAACAACGTCACTATGAAACGGGCCAAGAACATGAGCAGCAGAGTCATTGAAAAAGCTAAACGGGACCACTGGTCGTCCTTTTGTCTCACCGAAGTCTCTGATCATCACGACGTTAAAAACGTTTGGACAAAGGTCCATGAAATGAAACAGGGAGTGAATCTTCCAATTAACCAGTTACTTTAGAAAATGAGCAATTTCCAACTGCTGCTCAAAAAGCCGAAGCGTTCGCAGATATATTTGCAAAGAATAGTTCCACAAATAGCCTTTCTGATAAATGCAAAGCTATGAGGGGAACTCAAAGAATAACGATTTGTATTGTGATCCAGAAGAAAAAAATGACCATTATCTAAACGCGGATATCACTCTACAGGAATTAAGAAATGCAATAATATCATTACCAACAAAAAAAAACATCAGTTGGTCTGGATGCACTTTCGAATGAGATGTTAAAACACCTGCCAGAAAATTTTGTATCGTTCTTCATAACATCATAACAAAATGCTGGCAAGATGGAAGTATCCCTTATGTTTGGAAAGAATCTGTAGTCGTACCGATCTTAAAGCAGGGCAAACCTAGATCCAACATAAATAGTTACCGTCCGATTGCCCTCACCTCTCACACGTGTAACTTAATGGAAAGAATTGTTTTAAGTAGGCTTGTATATCACTGTGAGAAACGTGGTATAATTCCGGCTACACAAGCAGGCTTTAGAAAAGGCAGATCAACAATAGACCACCTGGTAAAATTGATGACTCATGTAAAACAACAATTTGCAAGAAGAAAAATATCCTCGCTACTTTCTTTGATGTCAGAAAAGCGTATGATCATGTTTGGCATGAGAGACTTTTATATAAACTGAAAACCATTGGTCTTTCTGGTCATATATATAATCATATCAAAGCATTTCTGACCAATAGAAGTATGGAAACAAAGATACAAAATGTTTATTCCAGTAAGAGATATCTACAAATGGGCATTCCTCAGGGATCGGTCATTGCTCCGCTACTTTTTAATATTCTGAAATGCGACCTCCCAAAGCATTTATCTAAAACTGCTGCTTGGTGCAATATGCTGACGATATTTGCATGTGGATGAACGTAACTTTAAGAAGAAAACTTCAGTCAGATCTGTCAATTTTATTAAAAAAATACATATCAGCGTGACCTAGATAATATAGCAATATTTATGTTTGAAAACGGCCTTAGTTTATCGGCAGAAAAAAAAACCCACACGATGTTATTTGACGCTGATGGAAGTACTTGCAATATTCCTACTTTTAAGGTAGATAACAATGTATTGAATTATGTCACCGAGATAACATTTTTAGGAGTAAATATTACCTCTAAATTAACTTGGAACAACCATATTGAACATATTGTCAACGAAGCCAGCAAATCTCTCTTAATCTTCTTCTTAAAGTAATCAGTAAACAAAATTGGGGTGCAGATACACAAACTTTAGTACACCTTTCGACATCTCTCGTAAGATCAAAATATCATACGCACAAGAAGTGTTCTTTAGCGCACCAAACTATTTACTGAAAAAGTTGCAAAGCATAGACTGCAAGGCTTTTAGTTTCGCACTAGGTGTCCCATTTCATGCCAGTGCATCAGGAACGTATTACGAAGCCGGAGTTCTGCCCCTTGACGACCATAGAAACTTGGCCTATGCTAAATTCATCCTAAGTAGCTCATCTGTTCAGAACTCAAGCAAAGATGAATTAGCTTTACGATCAGATATCCATTTCCCGAAGCGAGCTAGATTTATTAAATCTAATACAATCATAATGACATATTCCTCAAAATTATTGAAAGACGCTGAGATTGATCCCAAGAATATTGCTGATCGTTTTCCTGTATCCCCCAATTCCAAATTGGGAATTGCACACCGCATGTTTTGATTATAAATATACTGATCTACAAAAGAATGTTAACAATAATATATTGTCCTCTCTTGCCAAATATCATATCAATAGTAATTATTCACATCACCTTAAAGTTTTCACCGATGGATCATTTTTAAATGAAAAAGCTGGAAGTGGTTTTGTTATTCCTACC
>JADBJO010014363.1:27500-48027 GCA_016801955.1 Conus betulinus | reverse complement strand
CCCACACACACCACACACCACACACACACACCAGCACGTCTTCTTGCACCAACAAACCCAAACTCACACAACCAAAAGTGAATGTAAAACATAATACCTGAAACTAACGTCGTTTTATGTATTTGGCTGAAGAAAAAAAGAAAAAGACAGGAGAAACAAGAAAAACAAAGAAGGACAAGAGAAAAAGAAACAAACTAAACAAACAAAACCAATAAATAAACAAACAAGAAGAATCACATTCCACATGCATCCAGGACCCAGGGTGTGCGCAGGAGACGTCAGCGATGGCAGTTCAGAGGGGGAGGGTCTAGGCTACCCCAGCACTGTGGTTCCAATGGGATTTGGGGGGGGGACATCACCCATCAGGGAGTATGGCCCCCCCCTGCTCATGGTAAAGCAGAAGAGTAGCGGTTTTAAGTTCAAAGGGTTTGGTCTTCGAGGCCAAAATAGTATAAAGGCCCTCGGAATAGAACCCCGACGGGGCAAACTCGCCCCTGCTTTCTGGGAAAGAATATTTTTGAATGTCAAAAAAAAAAAGAAAAAAAAAAGAAAAAAAAAAGAAAAAGAAAAAAGAAACCAAGGAAAGTAGTCGGGTTGTCTACAAACGACAGGGGAAAGATAGTGGTAACTTGCAGAGTCTTGGTGTTCCTATGACAATTCATTGAGTGACGACGATGATTGGTTTGGGGGTGAAAAGTGGACAAATAAAAAAAAAAAAAACAAAAAAAACGCTAGAAAAAACAAAGAGGTTGGATGTCTGATCAAAGACAGTGGCTGAGATAGTTAGTGGTGTGGAGTCCTGGCCAAGGGAGGGCTTGGGGGGGTTGATTCCCGTCAGAGCTAAAGTACTTATGGGGGGGAGGAAGTCTGTTTGTCCCAATGCTGGATTCCATCCAGAGTTGGAGTTACCTTATGATGCAGTGGGGGACGAACTTGGAAATCGCACGGTCGAGTTCCACGCACTAACCGATTGGCAGCTCGCGAATGTTGCTCAAATTTCAGGATCAGCGTGGAAGTGTGTCTGTATCTCTCGGGGCCTGGTTTTGAAGCAGGGATAGATATCTTTCTGAAAGTATGATGTTGACAGTACAGCTCTGTTACTGCCAGTCTCAAAACCCGACTGGAAACCTCAAAGCATCACAGTCATCCTCCTTGGTCCTCAGTAATCAACGCATAAAAGACGGGCAAATCAAAATATGCGGCTCTGTTCAAATGTCCAGGCTCCCATGATGACCTCAGCGTCGATTTCTGTCCACGTCTGTGTCCTAGCGTGAGTTCAGTTGAGGTTGATTCGCATTTTATGGGCAAAGTTCGAGGGGACATGTCAGAGGATGGGACATGGTGGGACCCTCACAGGCGGGAAAGACTCGCTCGCCGATGGTTCTATGGACTAGGCTATCATTGGTACGTCAACAGGGTGGCTTGGTTGGAAGGCTGTGTCCTGTGTGTGTGGATCACAGCAAGGCATCATGGAAACACCACAAAAAAATGGAACGGCAGCAGCGCAGGTCTATCCTCGGGTGGGTTGCCGCATGAAAGACTGATCGTTGCTGCTCCCTGTGGATTAGCCGGATACGGACTCCTATGGGGACCGTGCAAGATGTGGCTGTGGCCGGGAAAGTTGGAAGTGGGAACGGAGCGACGATGATGAAACAAAATAAAGAGGAGGAGATGAGGAAGAGATGGATGAGAGGAGAGAGCTAGCGAGATCCGAGAGAGAGAGAGAGAGATGAGGGAAAGGAGGTGGAGGGAGGAGGGAAGGAGGGAGGGAGAGGGAGGGAGGAGGGAGTGGGTGAGAGGCAAAAACAAGAGAGGGAAGGGAGAGAGGAAGAGGGAAAAGAAAGACGAGAGAGGGAAGGAGATGAGAGAGAAGAACAGACACCGACAGAGAGAGAGGAGACGACGTGAGGGATTGAAGAGAGAGAGACGGGAGGAGAGAGAGATTGGAGGAGCTGAGGGAGAGAGGGAGACGAGACGAGAGAGGGAGCGGAGGAGGAGGGGAGAAGAAAGGAGATCGAGGGGAGAGCCGAGGAGGGGCGAGAGGGAGAGGAGCGAGGGAGAGAGAGAGGGCGAGATAGAGAGGAGGAGAGAGAGTGGGGAGGAGAGAGGAACGGAGAGAGAATGAGGGAGGAGAGTGGAGGAGAGAAGGGGATGAGAGAGAGGAAGAGGAGAGGAGTCGCGCTCGACGGTGGTAGAGAGTACGGGGGGAGGTGAGGAGAGGAGAGATGAGGGGATGGGGGAGGGGAGGACGGGGTGGGGGATGGAGGGAGGGTTGAGGAGGTGCAGGGAGAGCACCGGGGAGAGGCGGGGGAGGGGGGAGAGAGAGAGGAGAGAGAGTGGGATGAAGCGAGACGGAGAGATGCGGAGTGAAGGTGGCGAGAGAGTGGGGAGAGAGAGTCGGGTGGAGAGAGGAGAGATGAGCGAGGAGAGGGGGATTGAGAGGGAGAGAGAAGGGATGAGAGGAGAGTGGAGATGAAGAGAGGCGACGACGAGGAAGCGAGGGGGTTGAGGGAGGACGAGGAGGGGAGACGTGAGCGACGAGGAGAGAGGAGAGGGCAAGACGAGAGGAGCGATTGAGAGGAGAGAAAAAAAGGATAACGAGCAATTCTATGTCCCTACTCAAACTAGATCGTAAGTAGGTACAACTGACCTCTAAAAACCAACAAAAAAAAACAAAAAAGTAATAATTAAAAAACTATAATATACAAATAACCCAGACCAGCTCTTGATATTCACAAACGATATCACTTGCAACAACCAGAGTTGGGTAGTTTTTCACTGTACATTCCATGGAAAAAGACACAGTCCTCAATAAGTAATCATTTTGTGTATCAGGTGTCACCTAGCCCGGTCCTTCGGACATCTGCGATTCCAGAGCCAGTCAAGGGGCTTGGCTTCATCCTGCCAGCCTAGTCTGTGGGGATGGCGATCACGTGATCTGTGCCGATCCCCACTGTAAATAACACAGTTACAGAGGAGTAGTGTCCCTGTAAAACACAGGTTACAGAGAGTAGTGTCCCTGTAATAACACAGGTTACAGAGAGTAGTGTCCCTGTAATAACACAGGTCACAGAGAGTAGTGTCCCTGTAATAACACAGGTTACAGAGCGTAGTGAGTAGTCCCTGTAATAACACAGGGACACAGGTCCTGTAATACACAAGGTTCGCAGAGAGTAGTGTCCCTGTAATGACACAGGTCGCAGAGAGTAGTGTCCCTGTAATCACACAGGTTACAGAGAGTAGTGTCCCTGTAATCACACAGGTCACAGAGAGTAGTAGTGTCCCTGTAATCACAGGTTACAGAGAGTGTCCCTGTAATAACACAGGTTACAGAGAGGTAGTCCCTGTAATAACACAGGTTACAGAGAGTAGTGTCCCTGTAATCAAGCAGGTCACAGAGAGTAGTGTCCCTGTGAATACACACAGGTCACAGAGAGTAGTGTCCCTGTAATCACACAGGTCACAGAGAGTAGTGTCCCTGTAATCACACAGGTTACAGAGAGTAGTGTCCCTGTAATGACACAGGTCACAGAGAGTAGTGTCCCTGTGATAACACAGGTCACAGAGAGTAGTGTCCCTGTAATAACACAGGTCACAGAGAGTAGTGTCCCTGTAATAACACAGGTCACAGAAAGGAGTAGGAGTAGTCCCTGTAATAACACAGGTACAGAGAGTAGTGTCCCTGTAATCACACAGGTCACAGAGAGTAGTGTCCCCTGTAATCACACAGGGTACAGAGAGTAGTGTCCCTGTAATAACACAGGTTACAGAGAGCAGTGTCCCTGTAATCAAGCAGGTCACAGAGAGTAGTGTCCCTGTAATAACACAGGTCACAGAGAGTAGTGTCCCTGTAATAACACAGGTCACAGAGAGTAGTGTCCCTGTAATCACACAGGTCACAGAGAGTAGTGTCCCTGTGATAACACAGGTCACAGAGAGTAGTGTCCCTGTGATAACACAGGTCACAGAGAGTAGTGTCCCTGTGATAACACAGGTCACAGAGAGTAGTGTCCCTGTGATAACACAGGTCACAGAGAGTAGTGTCCCTGTGATAACACAGGTCACAGAGAGTAGTGTCCCTGTGAAATAACACAGGGTCACAGAGAGTAGTGTCCCTGTGATAACACAGGTCACAGAGAGTAGTGTCCCTGTGATCACACAGGTTACAGAGAGTAGTGTCCCTGTAATCAAACAGGTCACAGAGAGCAGTGTCCCTGTGATAACACAGGTCACAGAGAGTAGTGTGTCCTGTAATAACACAGGTCACAGAGAGTAGTGTCCCTGTGATAAACACAGGTCACACAGAGAGTAGTGGTCTGTCATCACACAGGTCACAGAGAGTAATGTCCCTGTCATCACACAGGTTACAGAGAGTGGTTGTACCTGTAATACACAGGTCACAGAGAGTAGTGTACCTGTAATCACCAGGTTACAGAGAGTAGTGTGTCCCTGTAATCACCAGGTTACAGAGAGTAGTGTCCCTGTAATCACGCAGGTCATAGACAGTAGTGTCCCTGAATCACGCAGGTCACAGACAGTGTGTTCATACGGTTCGTGCTGGATTATACGTATAAATTCTATCAGCTCACCTTTCAAGCAGAAGATAGTTTACAGAATATGGTGAATCATTAAACCACAAATGTAGAACCACAAATATACATTGTTTACAGATAAATATATATTCATAGATTATTACACATAGATGAAAAAAACAAACGAAGTTGGAAAAAAAAAAAACGAGTATCTTACTCAGCATCTTACCGTTTTGAAAATGCATGTCTTCTTCGATACCAACCAACTAAATGTTGCCTTTTAACACTGCAAGGGGTAAAAAAAAAAAGAATCGGTTGAATGATGCGCGGCAGATTCTTTTGTTTTACTGGACAAAAAGCGTGAAATGCCTTCGGACTGACAGGAAGAAACATCAGAATTGTGACTGTCTCTGGCTACATTGTGTTCAGTTCAGCTGTATTGTGTTTTTGGTCCTCGACCAAAACATCTTCGTGTCTGTACTGTGATGTGCTGTGTAGAATTGTGTTCTTTTATCCTTGTGCAATACTTTTTTGTGCTGTGTGTGCTGTGTTTTGTGTGTTGTGTACTCTTTCTACCGAACGGTTTCGCTTTTGTTACTGTCTTCTGTGTGGTTTGTTTGTTATTTACTTCCTATGGCGAACTGTGTGTGTACCTGGCATGTCTTGTGTTATACGTTGTTTTATTTCCCTAACACAACTGTTTCAGGCTGTGTGCTGTTTGGTGTTGTTTCATTCCACAGCTAAAACTTGTTTTGCTCTTTGTTGTTCTGTGTGTGATTTTGTTCTTTTTCTACCGCCGAACTGTTTTGTGTTTTGTGTGATTGCTCGTGCAGTGTTGTTTCGTTGCTCAAGAAAATTGTTTTCTGTGCTTTTTTACTGTGTTGGTGTGTTGCACTGTGTTCTTCCTCTCCCCCATTGTTTTGTGCCTGAAACATATTGCACTTGCTTGTGTTGTGTTGTGTTGTGTTGTTGTGTGTTGTGTTGTGTTTGTTGTGTTGTGTTGGGTTCTTCCTCTTCCATACTGTTTCTTGCATTACATTGCACTGTGCTCTGCCACACTGTTCTATACCTCTACAAAACTGTGTTGTCCTTTGAACTGTTTTACTACCGTTTTCATTCAAACTATCAGTTTGTGCTTTGTGTCTCGTACTGTGTTGTGATGTATTGTTTATATATATACCAAAAAATTGTTTTGTGTTTTGTACTGCTTTTATGAATGCATCCCCCCCTCCCCACCCCACCCACCCCACCCCTATCTAGCTGTTCTGTGTGTGGTGTGTGTGTTGTGTTTATGTACACACCCCAACCCCTGTGTGTCAGTGTTCTGTGTGTGTCTTGTGCTGTATTGCATGCATTGTTTTCTTTCCTCTACGAAACTGTGTTTGTGATTTGTACTACAATACCCCTTTTATCAGCTGTGTGTGTACTGCATTGTGCTGGTTTTATATTCCTGGTTTGTGTGTATTGCTTACGTGGCGGTTTTGTTCCTGTTTGTTTGTACTGCATTGTGGCGTTTTATTCCCTGTGCTTTGTACTGCATTGTGGCGTTTTATTCCTGTGCTGTGTATTGCATTGTGGCGTTTTATTTCCTGTGCTGTTGTACTGCATTGTGGCGTTTTATTCCTGTGCTTTGTACTGCATTGTGGCGTTTTATTTTGTGGTGCTTGTACTGTATTGTGGCGTTTTATGGCTGGGCTTGTTTGCGTTGTGGTGTGTTTTATTCCTGTGCTTTGTACGCATTGTGGCGTTTTATTCCTGTGCTTTGTACTGCAATTTGGCGTTGTTATTCCTGTGCTGTGTACTGCATTGTGGCGTTTTATTCCTGTGCTGTGAACTGCATTGTGGCGTTGTATTCCCTGTGCTTTTGTACTGCATTGTGGCGTTGTATTCCTGTGCTGTGTACTGCATTGTGGCGTTGTATTCCTGTGCTGTGTACTGCATTGTGGCGTTGTATTCCTGTGCTGTGTACTGCACTGTGGCGTTGTATTCCTGTGCTGTGTACTGCATTGTGGCGTTGTATTTCCTGTGCTGTTGTCCTGCATTGTGGCGTTGTATTCCGTGTCTTGCTTTGTACAGCATTGTGGCGTTGTATTCAGGTGCTTTGTACCTGCATTGTGGCGTTGTATTCCTGTGCTTTGTACAGCATTGTGGAGTGTTATTCCTGTGCTTGTGTACTGCATTGTGGCGTTGTATTCCTGGTGCTATGTACTGCGTTTTGTGACGTTGTATTTCTGTGCTGTGTGTACTGCGTTGCAGCGTTTTATTCCTGTGCTTTGTACTGCGTTGTGGCGTTTTTTATTCCTGTGCTGTGTACTGCTTTGTGGCGTTTTTTTTCATGTGCTTTTGTACTGCATTGTGGCGTTTTCGTTTTGTTGTGATTTTGTACTACATTGTGGCGTTTTGTTGTATTCCTGTGCTTTGTACTGCATCGTAGCGTTGTATTCCTGTGCTTTGTTACTGCATCTGTAGCGTTTGTATTCCTGTGCTTTGTACTACATTGTGGGTGTTGTATTTCCGGTGCTTGTACTGCATCGTCGTGCATCGTTGTATTCCTGTGCTTTGTACTGCATTGTGGCGTTGTATTCTGTGCTTTCTACAGCATTCTGGATTGTTTATTCCTGTGCTTTGTACTGCATTGTGGCGTTGTATTCCTGTGCTTTGTACTGCATTGTGGCGTTGTATTCCTGTGCTGTGTACTGCATTGTGGTGTTGTTGTTTCCTGTGCTGTTTACTGCATTGTGCTGTTTTTATTCCTGTGCTGTGTACTGGCATTGTGCCTGTTTTATTCCTGTGTTGTGTACTGCATTGTGCTGTTTTATTTCTGTGCTTTGTGCTGCGTTGTGGTGGTGTTTAATTCCTTGACCAAAACTATTTTGTGAGTAGTATATATGTTGTGCTTCTTCTTCCTCTGCCTAAATCTATTTTGTGGTTTGATTTTGGTTTTTATTGCTTTATGCTTGTTCTATATTTTGTTCCATTGTTTTATTTCTCTACCAAACTCTGCTGTTGTGGTGTTTAACTGTTGTAGTGGTGTTCCATTCCTATACAAAATGTGTTTTGTGTTTTGTACTGTGTGTTGTTGTTCCATTCCTATACAGATCTGTTTCGTGTTTCGTACTGTTGTGTTGTTTCCATTCCTATAAAATCTGTTTTGTGTTTGTGTACTGTTGTGTGTGTTGTTCCATTCCTATACAGATCTGTTTTGTGTTTCGTACTATATTGTGTTGTTTCCATTCGTATACAAAACTGTTTTGTGTTTTGTACTGTTGTGTTGTTCCATTCCTATAAAAATCTGTTTTGTGTTTTGTGCTGTGTAGTCTGTTTTGTGTTTTGCACTGTGTGTTGTTGTTCCACTCCTATACAAATCTGTTTTGTGTTTTTGTACTGTGTTGCGTTGCATTTTTTTTTTTCTTTACTCCACTAAAAGTGTCTTGTGCTTTTGTAGCGTGCTTCATAAATTCTATTCCACTTCCAAACTGGCTTCGTTATGAATGATCTCTGTGATGCATTTGTTTTTCCTCTAGCAAACGGTTTTATGCTTTGCACTGGCCACTGGTGTTTCCGTTGTTTCTTCCCCTACCATACTGTTTTGTGCATTTGCTGCATTGTGTCATTTTCGTTCACAAACGCAACGGGTGAGTGCATTTTTTGACTTAAGTTCCTACTGTGTTGATCATTTGGCCCATCAAACTGTTTGTGCGCTGCATTTGTCTTGAGTTTTGGTGGTTTTTTTTCCTGTCATCTGAAAGAGACTAACATTTTTTTTCATCTAATCTCAGGTTTTTACAGTGGAAAGACTTCTAACAAAATTTTCGGGTGTGTTTTTCAGAAGATACATTCTAAAGGGGTTGTGTGAATAAATGACTGGTGAGTTGACTTCAACGCGGTGGACGGGCCCTGATATGGCCCTTGGCGATCAGCCGGGCTATAAGCAACATTACCTTACCTTTTTGCCTGTCATATCGATTTCTGCTTTGCACGGCATTAGTTGTTTCTTCTCTCTACCAAAACTGTTTTGTGCTCTTTGCAGTGTTTGTGTTGACTCGTTGTCTTTCTCCTCCACACCGTTTCGTGCTTTTGAACGGCTATTGTTCTATTCCACACAAAAAACTGTTTTGGCTCTTAGCAGTGTTGTGTTGCCTCGTTGTCTTTCTCTTCCACACTGTGTTTCGTGCTTTGAACGGCTATTGTTCTATTCCACACCAAACTGTTTTGTGGCTCTTTGCAGTGTGTTGTGTTGCCTCGTTGTCCCTTTCTCCTCCACACCGTTTAGTGCTTTTAAACGGCTATTGTTCTGCTCCACACCAAACTGTTTTGTGCTCTGTTGCTTGCACGCATGCTGCACTGTTTTATTTCCCTACCAAAACTACTCTGTGCAATATGGTTGTAGTGCAGTGAATTGCATCGTTTATTCCTCAGCAAATCTGTTTTGTGCTTTTCTGTGTTGCCTTGTATTGCATTGATTTTGTTCCTCTACTAATCTGTTTCGTGTTTTGCATTGTGTTGTGATGTTTTTATTGTTTTCTTTGCTCAACTGAGGGCATTTTGAGCTTTGTACTGCGCGTGTTGTGCCCGTGTGTGTTGCACTGTGTTTATTCATCTACAGAAAGAAAGAAACAGAACAAAAAAAAATTAATGGAAGAGACTGAAAGGAAGGGAACAAAATTAATCAAGACAGAAAATGATTGAAAGTGTTTGAATGAATCGCATATATACACATCATATAGACAACAAACGCAACACACACACAACACACACACACACACACAACACACACGCACACACACACACACACACACAACACACACACACACACACACACACGCACACACACACACACACACACACACCACACACACACACCACACAAACACACAAAACACGCACGCACGCACACACACACACACACACACACACACACACACACACACACACAACACACGCACGGCACGCACGCACGCACGCACGCAACACACACACAAGCACAACACACACACACACAGGCACACATAGGCGCGTGCACACACACACACACACACACAACACACACACACACACACACACACACCACACACACACACACTTATACACTCTCGCAGACAAGAGTGATCTAGAAAACCTTACCCCCTATGACGTGTACAGCATCACTTTGGGCATATCCCACCAATCCTTTGCTGGGGATGGCGACATCAGGCACCTTTTCGAAAACGAGCGAGGGCACCGCCATGATTGTGGCGAAAGAACCTCCTGTATCAAAACAAGTTTTGAGTTTAAGCATGCATTCATGATTTGAGTTTCATTTCTGTTTTCACTCAAAGTGTGACAAATGTGAAGTCTATGTGTCATCCTGTGTTAGTGGGTCATGCGAGAATTATTTGTGTGTGTCTGGTGTGCATGTGAGAGAGAGAGAAGAGAGGAGAGAGAGAGGAGGAGAGAGAGAGAGAGAGGAGAGAGAGCGAGAGCGAGAGAGAAACTCAGAACCCCTCAGCAGTTTAATGTACTTCGGCTTTTGGGCCAATACAATACACAATCGGGAGGGAGGGGGTGCCCGGTTACGGGTTAAGGGAGGGGAGACAATTAGGGAGAGTGATGAAAGGATTCAAAGGATGGGGATGGAAGGGGAGGGGGGGGAGGTGGGGGGGGTCGCCGGGGGGGGACGTCAGGGGGGCAGGGGAGGGCGGGGGGGGGTCAACGGGGGTTATTTAAAAGCATGCCATGGGCAAAGCTCAGGAGGGGGGGGCGGGGGGCGGGTCAAAGGGGGGGGGTCAAAGGGATCAAAGTGGGGGAGGGGGAGGGCGAAGGCGGGGTGGGGGGTCAGGGGGGTGCGAGGGGGGGGGGCAGAGGGGGGGAGAAGAGGGGGTGGGTGGGGGGGCCCGGGGCAAAGCTCATTAAAAAGGGGGGGTGCAAGGGCCGGGGGGGGGGGGGTGGGGGGGGGGGGGGGGGGGAGGGGGTTGGTCAATCGAGGCGGGCCCTGGGCCGGCGCGGTCAAAGGGGGGGGGGGGCGTCAAAAGCAAAGTTATCATAATATTTTCATCTGTAAAGGAAAGCTTTGGCTTGGAATCCAAATAAGAGCACGCGACGTATAGAACCCAAGACACATTTTATAGACTGCACGATTATCATACAGTTTAAACTTGTTACACAACCAACCAAATGCCGTTATTTCCTTGAGCAAATTAAAACTACTCAACTGGAGCGAGTGAAAACAATATATCAAAAATAAATAAAAATGTAAATATTCAACCTTGAGACGTCATTTTCTTCCTTATATTATTAGCATGAAACACATACCTGGACAAATTATGCCTGTGGGTGGCATTATTTACTTTAAGCAAACCAAGGAGTGTGGTAAAAATGTACAATCTCCCAAAAACTTTATTCTAAGGTCATCATACATGAAGCACTCGAATAAAAAAAAAAATGGAGTTCATCTTCAATTCTGGTATTACAAAAAAGGACATAACCTATCTTGGCTGTTCTTACTATATGGATGGACATTGTTGTTAAGTGGCAAAGCATTTAATCTTGTTTGTGAAATAGCAACTCGAAAGCAGCATGTATCCGTGTAACTGATATAGTTCTCTTTTCGAAAATGGTTTTTAAAGGATCTGTAACTATCATACCTGTCTCGAACTCTAATGGATCCAGTCCATTCCTGAATAAAGAAATCCACGAGTCTTTGTTTAAATAGACATTAAACAAAAGCCTTAACATCTCCAACACCCTGCTGCAGCCACACAATGTTAAATCCAGTTTCACATAGAATTTGCCCTTATCTGAGAAGCCCAACATGCCTTTCCAGATCTATCCACATCAAGCAAACATTAAATAAGCATTATATGGTAATCTATCAGGATTCATTCGTGACAGTTTAAACCAGTATCTAAGGGAATTAGTGAAGGAGTTAATATAGAGTGGGGGTATCGTCCCAAGTCACCATACACCATTTTATTGGTGTCCTTAGTGGTACTCCCAGAAATCTTTTGCAGGCCATCAAATGTACTTTCTCTATTACCTCTAATCTTTGTAGGCCCCATATTTCAGAAGAATATAACAGAAATGGGTTGGATTCTTACGTCAAGAATTCTTAAAGAATGTGCTTGCATTCATTTCTTTATATTTCTGGAAAAACTCGGTTTAACTCCACAAAAGTTTTCTTACCCTTGGTCACAAAATGCTCTGTACCTAATTTAGCACTGATTTTTCTTGTGTGAAACAGAAACCCAGCTTGCAATAATTATTAACTACTTCCAATCTTAGATCATCTTAGATCAATTGAAATACCATCGCTCGCGTTTTCCAAGAAACCCACCTTTCCTTAACACCATTACCTTAGTTTTTTTTTCAATGTTAACAGTTAACTGCATGTCATCACAACAAGACTTCAATACATTTAAATGGTTTTGTAAGCCCCATGGAGTTGTAGAAATTAGAGCTACATCATCAGCAAAGAGCAAAATAAATATTTCCATAAGGTCTGGCAATAAATGAACGCCATGGCTTCCTCTTTCGTTCATATGATCTGCTAACTAGTTAAAATAAATACTGAGAACAATGTAGGGCTCAAAACGCGATCCTTGTCTCACACCAATCAGGCATTTCAAAGAACTCAGATATATCAGAATTTGTACGGAACACATGAAAGTAGGGATTCGTTCATTGCTGTTAAAGACGCAAAAAAAACGTCCCCTTTACTCTTTTACTTCTGATGCATTCAATTAACTTATCGTGTCTGACCGAAATCGAAAGCTTTTTTTTTTAATCCACAAAAGCAACATACAATTTTTCATTTTTTTTTTTTTTTCTCATATACTTCTGAACAATCGCATACAGACTGAAAAATCAGATCAAATGGTGGAATAATCTTTTCTGAACCCAGCTTGGCTTTCTGATTAATTGATTGTTTTCCAACCATGTGTACAATCTCGTGTTCAATATAGAAGTGTAACATTTGGGATAAAATACTTAGTAAAGATATACCTCTGTAACTATCTACATTTTCTAGATCTCCCTTTTATGAATTGGAATTATAACCGCTGTTGACCAAAGACAGACAGACAGACAGACAGACGCAGAGAGAGAGAGGAGGAGAGAGAGAGAGGGGGGGGGGGGGGGGGCTTTTCTGGTCTTGTCTATACGGCTTTTTTAATTTCTCCAATGTCTGCCAGTAAAAACGTTCCTCTTTCTACAAGAAAAGTCAGTATGTTAATACAGCGGAACAAAAATCAAGTACAAAGTGACCAGTGGTGTTCCTCACGGTCGTTTGCTGGGACAAATACTATTTATTTGTTTTACCGAAGATAAGCCTGAGATGTTGCTATGCTAGCTGATAACACATTTGCAAAACTGCGGATTACTACACCTAAAATAGGCAAACTCTTCTTTAAGAATACAAAAAAGATGAAGGGGTTATATGGACAGAAAACTTGCAGACCAAATTTGATGATGGTGAAAATGTAAAAACACTTCAAGCTGGTAAAGATAATCCCAGTTATGCTTATCATACCAACTACCGACTGATTGGAAAAATACAGGAATGATTATTTTACCTTCTACACTTATTTCTGCAATGGAAATTACCTGGTGCATTGGTGATTAAGCATCATAAGAGAAAAAAAAAGTATCGTATCATCTATAAACAATTTCATGCAAAAGGTTGATAAAGCCTACGACATGATATATGATATGATACATGATACAATATGATACAACACGATACGATACGATACGACATGATACGAAATGATACAATATGATACGATACGATACGATATGATATAATATAATATGATATGATATAAAAACCACTGACTTTACCTATTCAATGGCATTTCATGCTTAATAGCAATACATATCAAACACGTTTTCTTCAAGATCAGACAATTCAATAAAATCCATACAAAGTGAAGGTACTGATAAACATCCAACTAAACAGTTATAAACACACACAGATTGGTTGCTTACAGATTTTGTTTTCTTTTCTTTTTTTTTCTTTCTTTTTGTGTGTGTGTGTGTGTGTGGTGTGTGTGTGTGTGTGTGTGTGTGTGTGTGTGTGTGTGTGTGTGTGGTGTGTGTGTGTGTGTGCCAACCTTAACAACCTAAGCATTCACAGTGTGGGTTGAATCAAAGGAATAACTTTTTAGAAAGTCATTTGAAAGCAGGTATTAACAAAAAAAAACTTGTTTCAACGCTAGATAAGTTAATTATTGATAGGAAAATTAAAACAAACCCAGCAGACAAAGGGGACAAATAAATTACAAGACAATTTGTTTGCCCCCTTTTATGGCGGGGTTTACTATAAATTTCCTTTAAAAAAATTTTTATTTTCCTTCTGCAACCTCCTAATTTTGAAACTAGCGTAAAAAAGTTAATTTGCCTTTGTGACAGGAAATTAAACACGAACTTCAGCAGTGCTGATAAAAGGGGAATAATCCAGAAACAGACACGTGAAAAGATGCACTAAATTAGAACGTTTGACGCCAGCATGTGATGGTGATAAACATTTGAACACGTGTGTGCTACAAGAAGTGTGTGTGTGTGATGAACGTCAGATCTCAGCTCTGGCCAGACCTAGGTTGAGTTAGTCACAGCTTTTAATCTTTATGGCCAAGCTGACCACGCGAGGTCTTTTCAGAGCTGTCAGACTCCTAAAAAGAAAATGGTCACATCCTGAAAAGGTCACATGCTGAACAAGGTTACCTCTGGAGCCAGTTGCTGGTTTCTATCTTCTGTACAAAGTCTGTGCCATTGACTATGTGGTGCTCGGTCTGCCCGACTGAAGGTCCCAAATACTTGTGTCTATCTACAATCAGATCCTGACAACTGTTCACCCCACACAACAGTCGCCCCACCAGGCCTCGCCGCCACAACAGCAACAGTGAGCTGATGAAGACAGGGCGACCCTGTCGAAATATTCTCTAAGTAAGTTTTGATTCTGAGTCTTTAACCATTTTTCTCATGTTGAATCCAGAATCCAGAAAACCTATATCTCATTTATCACACCACAATTTCATGTAATGGAGAGAGACAGAGAGAGAGAGAGGGGAGAGAGAGAGAGGGAGGTGAGAGAGGAGGAGACAGAGAGGAGAGGAGAGGAGGGACGGGAGCGAGAGACCGAGAAGGGTTGAAAGAGAACACAGAAAGAGAGAGAGCAGAGAGAGGAACAGAGAGAGGAGGAGAGAGAAGAGAGAGAGGGAGAGAGAGAGAGAGAGAGACAGAGAAAGAGAGAGAGAGGGACAAACTGAGAGAGTAAGAGAGAGAGAGAGAGGAGAGCCCCAGACCATCAGAGAGACGAGAGGAGAGAGAGAGAGAGAGAGAGAGAGAGAGAGGGAGGAGAGAGATGGACCGACATACCTGACAAAGAAGATGCCTTCTCCATCAGGGAATCCCACTTTGTCGCAACAGCTTCCTCATTACGTATTTCTCCATGACAACAAACACAGGGCCACCTCATATGTGTGTCTGTCATTAGAGAGAGAGAGAAAGGGAGGGAGAGAGAGAGAGAGGGAGGCAGTGGGAGTTGATAATTAATTCATTCCATAGACCTAGGCATCCTAAGGATCATGTTATGTGTTATACACAAAAACATAATATTAAAAACCGAACACAGAAGGCATACAAAATGCGTAAAATACGTTAACTAATTCATGAGAGAGAGAGAGAGAGAGAGAGATGAGAGAGAGAGAGAGAGAGAGAGAGGAGTGAGAGAGGAGAGAGAGAGAGAAAGCGAGGGGGTTAATTAATTCCAATCATAGCCTAAGCATCTATGCATCGTGCTATATGTGGTACACATGCATAAATATTAAAAAACAACACATAAGACATACAAAATGCGTATACTGTAAAATACGGCAACTAATTCCACAGAGAGAGAGACAGACAGAACAGAGAGAGAGAGACAGACAGACACAGAAAGAGAGAGAGAGAGAGAGAGAGAGAGAGAGAAGATTTCTGCCCCCGACCAGCTCCTACCCAAAGCTGAGTTTGCCACGGGCGTAGTTGGGAACACTGGGACACACAGTCGAGTTTCATCCACTCAATGGATGCGTCTCTGAGAGTGTTGCTCAAATTTTCTGACCAACACTGCAGGTGTCTGTATCTCTCGGGCCTGGTTGACGCCGGGATATATTATGAAAGGAAGCGTAGAGTACAGCCCTGTCATGCAGTCTCAGACCGAAATGGAAATCCGAAGCATCATCTTGATCTCCTCATTCTCATCAATCAGAATGTTTTTAAAAAGTCTCAAATTCTGTGGCCCTTCAAGCCCTGCTCTCATGGTGACCTCAGTTTCGATGTCGTCTCCAAGTCTGTGGCCTTGGTTTGGTTCCGTCGGGGGTTACCGGTATGGGCGAGTCCATGGGGGCTGTCGTTGGACGGACGTGGTGGCACCCACTGTTGGGAGAGCTCACTAACGCCGGCTCCGCGACTAAGCAATTATTGTGGTCAGTAGGGGGCTTAGTACATGGTGTCCTGCGTATGCTGGATCGGAACAGGCGCCACTGATCACCACCGAAGTGACTCAGCAGCAGTGCAGTGTCTCCTCCGGTGGTTTGCCTCTGGACGACTTGACATCGAGTGTTCCCTGTGGATTGCCGGTGCGGGACTGCGGCGGCGGCCCAGCCGGGCTGTGGCTGTGGATGGGGTTGGAATGAGCGGCGTGGGTGCGCTGCCACTGAGGTGGCACAGAAGTTGGGACAGCAACCAAAAAAAAAATAGCAAAACAAAACAAAAACCCAAACAAAAAAAAACCATGGCGCTACACTCGTCGTTGTTGTTATGACAGCTCCGCTATCCTCAAAGAGTAAAAACATTATAACACACACACACACACACACACACACACACACACACACACACACACACACACACACACACACACACACACCAACAATAACAATAACACACACACACACACACACACACACACACACACACACACACACACACACACACCACAACACATACGCGGTAGTTTAAGAGAGTGCACAGATTGCCGCCAAAGCTAAACGAGTCTGTCTCTGTCCTTTCATCTAGATGCACTTCACAGATCCAAACCCAATACAGCTGGTTCTACTTGCAAAGTGAGGCGACTGCAGGCGGATATCTAAACAAATTTGAAAAATTATTGATAAAACTCCCCATAACAAAACGTTGACAAACGAATCCCAAGACAAAACACGACGCGTTTCGACCTCTTAGGTCTTCTTCAAGCAAGATACACAACACTCAGTTGCTCTTTTATTTTCGTTGTCCCGAGTGTTGTGTCTCTTGTCTGAAGGAGACCTATGAGGTCGAAACGCGTCGAGTTTCGTCTTGTGATTCGTTTGTCAACGTTTTTCGGCGGTGCTTTGTCAATAATTTTTCAAATTCAAATACAGCTAGTTTGCTCCCAGACAATGTTACAAAATCTTTTAGTCAGGTTCTGTAAAAATCTGTTTCACAGTTTTCATCATCGTGCCAAAATAATACTGGATCTTCGTTTCGATCTGGACACACACACACACACACACACACACACACACACACACACACACACACACACACACACACACACGAGGGACCCACGCCAAAACTTCACATGGTCAATCAGACACCGAGGTGCATTAGCTGGCATGGCAGGCGCCCCAGCTGGAGGTCGTGGGTTCGATTCCTTTCACAGTAATGTATTTGTAGGGTTTATCCGTCCCGACCGGCTCCAAACCAGAGTTGAGCTTGCTCTGGCCTCAACTGGAAAGACTGGGACAATACAGTCGAGTTTCATCCACTTAATGGATGGGTTTCAGAGCGATGCTTAAATTTCCTGATCAACACTGCACGTGACCGTATCTCTCAGGCCTGGCTGATGCCGGAATATGTTATGAACGTGAACGTAGATCATAGCTCTGTGATGCTTTCTCAGACCAGCACGGAACTCCTCAGCATCACCTTCATCCTAATCCTTACTGATCGGCATTGAACAAGTCTCAAATTCTGTGCCCCTTCATGCCCTACTCTTATGGTGGCCTGAGGTTCGATTTCCTCTCTGCGTCTATGCCCATAGTGAGTTGAGATCACCACCGATATTGGACAGATTTGGGGGGACAGTCTTTGGACAGATGTGGCAGTGCCTGCCAGAAGGACAGGTTCACCCATGCCGGCTCTGCAACTAAGCAGTGACTCTTGTCAGCAGCAGAGGGCTTAGACCGCGGTATCCTGTGCATGTTGGATCAGAACAGGCACCACTGAACACCGCTGACCTGGCTCGGCAGCAGCGCAGTATCTCCTCTGGTGGGTTGCCCTAGGACGACTTGACATAGATGCTCCCGGTGGATGGCCTGTGCTTGGATGCAGGAGAAAAAAGCCAGAGTGTAGCCGTGGACAGGGACGGCAATGAGTGGCATGGGGGGGGGGGGAGGGGGGGGGGGGGTGGGGGGGGGGGGGGGGGGGGGGGGGGGGGGGGGGGGGGGGGGGGGGGGGGGGGGGGTAGGGCGTTGCAATCCATGATGACAACAAAAAAAAAATACATGAAGTCATCCTTGAGCTATAGTCGATCTTTCAGCTAAGTTTTAGCTAAGAATCAGTTCTGCAGTTTGGGTGATCTTGAGAATAGATCCCGCATCTATCCGTTGATCTGGATCCGCACAATGGATCCACAACAAAAAAAAGTCAGTTAGGTCACACGCCATCTTTCAACCAAATTGTGTACAGATCAGGCCAAATGTCAAGTTATGTCTCACCTTTCCCAGCGCGCACCTTTCAGGGTCATGGCTCTTTCAGCCACATGACCTCATTCATAACTTGTATGTAAAGGTATTGCACAGAAAAATGGAGGCGTGAACTGAATACAGAATCTGGCTACCTTGATAGTATGATTAGAAAACGGTCAATTTTTTCACAAATGGTGAATCTGGGAATTCAAGAAAAAGAAGAAGAAGAAGAAGAAGAAGAAGAAGAAGAAGAAGAAGAAGAAGAAGAAGGAAAAGGAAGAGGAAGGAAGAGGAGGAGAAGGAGGAGAAGAAGAGAAGGAAGAAGAGAAGAAGGAAGGAGAAGAAGAAGAAGAAGAAAGAGAAGAAGAAAGGAGAAGAAGAAAAGAAGAAGAAGAAGAAGAAGAAGAAGAAAGAAAACGCTCAGTTGGAAATGACAGATAGACTAGAGTTAAGGGTTCCAATATTGTTGGTAAACTCATTATGTTTGTACTGAAACTTTCAGACAAGAGTAGATTTTAAAGTCGTCACGTAGTTGGTAACATAACAACTTAGTGCTGAAGCTATGACTAGTACCACAAAGCAAGATGTAAATAGCTCCCATGTTCTTGGTAACACTCACAAGTTAATGCTCAGGCTGTAAGTGAACAAAGGGTCAACAGTCAATCACCATGTTGGCAGCAATGCTTACAAGTTAGCGCTGCGACTGTCAGTACACAAAGAGTCAAGATCGGCAGTGTTGTAAGCAGCACTTGCAATTAAATGGGGGGTCCTGTCAGTTAGCAAAGAGTTAATAGTTGTCATGGTGTTGGCAACGCTCACAAAGTTAATGTTGAGGCTGTCGGCCAGCAAAGAGTTAAGGTGGCGTTAGTACCACTCACAAGTTAGTGTTGAGGCTGTCAGCCAGCAAGGGGTTAATAGTTGCCATGTCGTTAGTACCGCTCACAAGTTAGTGTTAAGGCTGTCAGCCAGCAAAGGGTTAATAGTCGCCATGTTGTTAGTACCTCTCACAAGTTAGTGTTGAGGCTGTCGGCCAGCAAAGGGTTAATAGTTTCCATGCTGTTAGTACCGCTCACAAGTTAGTGTTGAGGCTGTCAGCCAGCAAAGAGGCGATAGTTGCCATGTTGTTGGCACTGCTCACAAATTAGTTTTAAGACTGTCGGCCAGCCAAGAGTTAACAGTTGCCATGTTGTTGGTCATGCTCAGAACTCAGTGTTGTCACCGTCAGTTAGCAAAGAGTTGAGGCTCGTCATGTTGTTGGTAACACATGTGAGCTAGTGCTGAGGCAGTCAGAGCAAAGAGTTTGTAGCTGCCATGTTGATGGCAATACTCACAGGTTGGTGTTGAGACTTTCAGTCAGCCACGAGCCCACCAAGGAATAGGGTTCGAGTCCACTGTACAGCTGGTTGAAGAACCTGGGATGTCCTGGTAGAAGAAGAAGATTGACTGGTTGAAGGATTGACTGATTGACTGGTTGAACGATTGACTGATTGACTGGTTGAATGATTGACTGATTGGGAGACTGACTGTTTCATCGACTGCATAGTTAAATAGTAAAGAAACAAAGGCTATAAATGAGCAAAATACTGACAAGAAAGAAGCGCAGGTGCAGAGCAGTAAATTTAGATAATGAAGATGGAGAAGGTGATAACGAAGGTGAAGAAGAGAAGGAAGGTCAGAGAAAAGGTCGCGGAAGAGAGCAAAATGTTGAGAAATAATCATAAGAATGAAAGGAGGTGGAACTACAGCATCACAATAAAGAAGTGAAACTATATCAATTGAAAAACAACTCAGATTTGAAACTGACCAATCAACGAAATTACCGTCCAACCGAAAAAAAAAAGGACAAAGAACAAAAAGAAACTGAGGAATATTGGGAACATGAGCAAATACAATACAAAAAAAGGAAAAGGGAAAAGAAGACAAAGAAGAAGAAGAAGAAGAAGAAGAAAGAGGAGGAGGAGGAGAGGAGGAGGAGGAGGAAAAAGAAGGAGAAGAGAAGAAGGAGAAGAAGGGGGAGAAGAAGAAGTAGGGGGAGAAGAAGCAGCCGCAGCAGCAGAAGAAGCAGAAGCAACAGCAGCAGCAGCAGCAGCAGCAGCAGCAGCAGTAGCAGCAGCAACAGCAGCAGCAGCAGCAGCAGCAACAGCAGCAGCAGCAGCAGTCGCAGTCGCAGCAGCAGCAGCAAAAGAAGAAGAGAAGAAGAAGAAGAAGAAGAAGTCTGCGAGAAACGCAGTCTGTGGGGGAGGAGAGGGGAGAGGACTCTGAGTCAGGAAGTCTGCGAGAGAAGCACAGTCTGGGGTAGGGGGGGGGGGG
>JADBJO010014363.1:10000-12500 GCA_016801955.1 Conus betulinus | reverse complement strand
CCAGAGAGAGAGACAGAGAGAGACGAGAGAGAGAGAGAGGGATGGGGAGAGAGAGAGGGGGTGGAGGGAGAGAGAGAAGATGGAGGGAGAGAGAGAGAGAGGGAGGGAGAGAGAGAGACAGAAAGAGAGAAGAGAGAGAGAGAGAGGAAGGCCACAGAGAGAGAGAGAGAGAGAGAGGGAGGGAGAGAGAGAGAGGGAGGGAGAGGGGGGAGGGGAGAGAGAAAGAGGGAGGGAGAGAGAGAGGGAGGGAGAGAGAGACAGAAAGAGGAGAGAGACAGAGAGAGGCACAGGCACCAGAGAGGAGAGAGAGAGAAGGGGGGGGGGGCAGAGCATGAGCATACAGACTACCTTTAAGAGTGACGTTGCCCACTGTGGGTGTCCCTGATTTTCTCTGCTCAAATAATTTTTGGGACGAATTGGAAGGGGTCTCTGAAGAAGCGGTCTAGGGTGTGTTTTTTTTTTTTTTTTGTTTTTTGTTTTTTTTTTTTGTTTGTTTTTTTTTTGCTCCGCCTTCTTGCTGATTCAGCTTAGCTGAGGGGCACTGTGTTGTGCTTTCAGAGTTTGTTTTTAGTTTTGTTTTGTTTTGTTTTTCTCAGAGTTTTTCTAGTCCTTTCTTCTTAGATTCTGAGGCAGATTTCCCTTGTTCCTCGACATTCCTCTTCCTCTTTCAGATGATACCCATCTCTCGCGTGTGTCTGGATCTTTGAGGAGATGTCTTCGCTTTCAGTTATTTCACTCCATCAGCGTCCCTACAATTCTGAATACAATGTCTCAAAATGCAGCCAGGTTCTGCTTCGGAGTGTTCTCTCCTTTTAGTACGTCCAGCTTGTTGACTACCTTTTTATCAAAAAAATTCCCATTCTTCTTTTGCGCTTGGGGGGTGGCAAGGTGAGTTTCTGACGTTTGTCATCAACAGCCTGCCCAAGTTCCTCATTGGAACAGTCAGCCTGGAGGTTCTTGGCTCTGTGGTTTGCATCATGGCTATAGACTTTCGACATCTTCTCTACGGGTGTAATGCGCTGCTGTTCATTCATCAGAGTCTTCATACAGCCCTGTTTTCGTTCTGGGGATCTTCATGCCACACTCAGTGCAGAATTTGCTCCCACGGACAACACCTGGGAGATCCACTTGTTTCAATATTCATGGTCCGTTGAGGATTTCTGGTTGGTGATCAGGTTGGTGCCGATGGATTCATTATCCCCCCCCCCCCCCCCCCCCCCCCCCCCACCCCCTACCTTTCGATGAGTCGTGGGAGCATCTTTTGTTTCTTATACATACAAATGGCAAGGTGGAGAAAGGCAAAAGAAAGGCAATAAGTGGAACCATCCCAAAAGCGCCTGTACATCAGGTCTGTCCCAGTGTCATCTGCTGTGTTCTGGATGTCCCTAGGACTGGTCCCGAAAGGCCGTGGTCTGTCCCAGTGTCATCTGCTGTGTTCTGGATGTCTTCAGAACTGTTCCCGAAAGGTCGTGATCTGTCCCAGTGTCATCTGCTGTGTTCTGGATGTCTTCAGAACTGTTCCCGAAAGGCCGTGGTCTGTCCCAGTGCCATTTGTGCTGTGTTCTGGATGTCCCTAGGACTGGTCCCAAAAGGCTGTGATCTAGTCAATTGTCAGTAGGAAAAAACTGTAGGGAAAGCTTGACAGCAGAAAGTCTTTGGGAAAACAACATGCCTTACCCCCCCCCCCCCCCCCCCCCCCCCCCCGCCCCACCCCCCACCCACGACCCTCCCAACAGGAAAGTGTTTCGGCTCTGAACTCCTTACACTGTTTGGGGTCTACAATACTATTTACAAAAAAAAAAAAAGGTAAGCGCACACCACACCACACCCCCCAACCACACACACACACACACACACACACACACACACACACACACACACACATACACAACACTCGTGCACACACACACGCACACACACACACACATACACACACTCGTGCACACACACACGCGTGCGCGCGCGCGCGCCACACACACGTACACACGCACGCACGCACACACACACATACACACAACAAACCACCACACACGTACGCACTCACACACATACACATTCACACCCTTTCACACACACACACACCTTTCACACACACACACACACACACACACACACACACACACACACACACACCACACACACATACACTCACACACGCACATACACACACACCCACTCTCTCTCTCTCTCTCTCTCTCTCTCTCTCTCTCTCTCTCTCTCTCTTCTCCTCTCTCTCTCTCAGACACACACACACACACACACACACACACACACACACACACACCATACTAACACAGGCGAAAAAAATCCATGAAGCTAGGTAGTCATGGACATCCACTGACGGAGGCCTGAATACGTTCCACTCAACACACAGGACTAGAGAGAGAGGGGGAGGGGGAGAGAGGGGGGGGGGAGGGAGAGAGAGAGAGGGGGGAGGAGGGAGAGAAAGAGAGAGGAAGGGAGAGAGATGAGAGAGAGAGGGAGGGAGGAGAGAGAGGGA
>JADBJO010014363.1:5000-7500 GCA_016801955.1 Conus betulinus | reverse complement strand
CGTAGCAGTGACGAAGTGGCTGCAGTAGAGTAAACATAGCTACAACGGTCGTGGCAGTAGCAGTGAGGAATAGCTGCCGCCGTAGCAGAGCAGTAGGAATAGTAGTAGTAGTAGTAGTAGTAGTAGTAGTAGTAACAGCAGCAGCTAAACGTTCCACATAGCCGTAAACATGATCTCTTTGCTGAATCTACTTTGTCAAAAACACTGAGCACAAACAACAACAGAATTCAAGTGAACTTCTCTTCAGTGGAAAACTTACCCTCTTAGCATATTCCGCCGCTTCTACCTCTCAGCCGGTGTAAAAAGCCAGACAGATAAATGCTCGGGTCCACCCCCTCCGCTTCGAACGTGTACCCGTCAACTTCACGCACACTGTGTTGATTTGATCGATGGTCACACGCCACAATTAGGATTTTGCTCCACGTCACTGTATCATATTCCACGTAAGCGTTTTGAGGGCCCAGCATAAGTTTCAACCAGTATTTTATATGAAACTGATAATTGATAAGAATTACAAACTCCTACCAATCATTTCGCTTGTTCTTTTTGTTGTTGTCGTCGTTGTTGTTTTTTTTTTGTACTCTTGTAGGAAAGGGAGTACTTTATAATGGGAACGTAGAAATGCCGTCTGTGTGTGTGAACGAAGAAGTGCTGTGTGTGTGTGTGTGTGTGTGTGTGTGTGTGTGTGTGTGTGTGTGTGTGTGTGTGTGTGTCTGTCTGTCTGTCTGTCCGTCCATCCATGTGTTCCACTCGCTCCAGACAAAACTACCTGGCCGATCTTTCTGAAAATTGTTGGTATATTCATTATGGGTCACGGATGATGCCCGATGTGTTATTTTACCGTTATGGCCAACAACGGTTTTCGCACTTTATGGAATACCTTAGAAAGTACTTGGCCGATCTCTCTGACAATTCGTAGTTATGTTCATATGGGTCACGGATCATGCCCGATGATTCATTTACCGTTATAACCGTTACTAACGACTATAACGGCCCAAAACGATGTTTCTTTTTTTTATGGAATATCTCAGCAAGTACTTGGCCGATCTTTCTGAAAATTTGTAGCTATATTCATAATGGGTCACGGATTATGCCCGATGTGTTATATTTACCGTTATAGCCGTTACTAACGGCTGTAACGGCTCATAACAATTTTCTTCTTTATAGAAAATTTCAGAAAGCACTCGGCCGATCTTTCTGCAAATTTGTAGGCATGTTCATTATGGATCACAGATGATGGCCGATGTTTACCAGAATAGCCGTTACTAACGACTAGAACGACCAAAAAGGTTTTTTCCTCTTTATGGAATATCTCACACGTATTCAAGATAAACTGGGAGTACGTTTATATGCTTTGCATCTTGTTTCTTTTTTTTCTGTTTAAATGTTCCACCGATGACATCATTCACACTCTTCTTCAAATGCTTGACCTTCCCCTTAGCTGACGTCACATTTCAAGCCTTTGCCCTTACCCGTGACCCTATCTTTGCGGCATGCGCTCTCCGCCAAATAGTCCCATTCCTTGGCTTGTCATATGTCTGCTTGGAACCACCTGCCTGGCACCTTGATGGCCATAATTATGGACAGAAAACGGAGGTGAATCAAACTTTCAGACACAACAAACATTCACGAAACAATCTAACTGCGCTGGTGTCTAAACACCCAAGGTCCTTAAGCAAGGCCTTGGCGCATGAATATCTGGTGTGCCGCCTGTGTCAGTGTGTTGCAGCCTGGCTTTATCAAAGAGGTCATGGCAAACATAGTGCGCCCTATAGGGGCCCTCCGTTAGGGCGTACTGCTTTTGGTCCTTGTAAGCCTTCAGGTCAAAGGGCAGCAAGAGATAACCTTGGCGTGCGAACGTGAACGTGCCTCTCCTTGGTGTCGCACTGTAACGGGTTTGTCGGCCGTTTTTTTTTTTTTGTTTTTATTTTTTTTGTTGTTGTTTTTGTCGGCTTTTTTTTTTTCTTTTTTTTTTTTTTTCTGTCGGCCGTCTTATCTGCGAGCCTGTTCGTTGGGCAGGGCCTAGGGTTCATTCAGTTGGCGATGCTTTTATGGACGTACACGTGCGAGCGTCACGAAACGGCGAATAGCTGTGCCCCAGGACTACAGGTGTTATCCTAAATTAACGAAGCAACAAACAACATCAACAACAACAAAACACAAAAGCAAAAAGAGAAAAAAAAAAAAGAAATAACCAATTTAAAAAACCACCACCATTAAAAAAAAAAAAAAAAAAAAAAAAAAAATATATATATATATATATATATATATATATTACACACACACACACACACACACACACACACACACACACACACACGCGCACACACACACACACACACCAAAACGAAACAAGACACACACACACACACACACACACACACACACACACACACACACACACACACACACACACACACACACAACCTGGCATTACCAACTATTTTCTTCGTTATTGTTGTCTTGAGTGTGATTTGTCTTGCGTGAAGACAGGGTGCGG
>JADBJO010014363.1:0-2500 GCA_016801955.1 Conus betulinus | reverse complement strand
CACACACACACACGTCCGCGCGTGCGACCACCCAGCCACTCAGTGACACACGCGCACGCGCACGCGAACACACACACACACACACACACACACACGCGCGCGCGCGCGCGCGCGCACGCCGGCACGCATGCACACACACACGCATACAAGATGGCGACGACAGCGATCAGAAGCTAAACGTCGGGTCTGCTAGCTTATAGCATTTCTGCAGGCTCTGTCTTAGAAATGACCAAAACCAGGAGCCAGGGAGGTCCTCTTTCGTGCCCAGTACGAAATGCAAGTCAAGCAAGAAAGTCAAAACCCAGTAAGTGGGTGCTTCAGGAATTTGCAAATCTGAAGCGAACCGCTCAACAGAGAAATGTGGCACTGGAACGGACAGCACCGATGAAATTTGTTCAGACTGATCCAGAACAGAAAATGGTAAAGGAGAGCGCGAAACACGACCTTACCTATGCTCAGGTGACAGCACAACACGCGGTTTCAACCTCAAACAGGAAGAAACAGAAGAAGATTTTTAAAAAGACTAAAGCAAAAACGATCTAGAACCACAGAAGACAACTTCTCATGACGTCAATCCCCAATGATTAGCGTCATCACGTCCCAGACTGCTCAGAATCGAACAAACAAAAGACACAACTTGGAAAGGAAAGTGAACAAAGCTAATGAAGATCTCCCAACTGTTCTCGTCCTTCATGATTCTGTTTTTGAACGGTGTGAAATGCCCCCGACTTGGTCGATCTTATGGTTTCAAAACCGTTTCCAAAAAATCTTCCACTACAAAGGACTTACTGCCCACGCTGAGACAAACCTTGTCGTCAATGGATACAGAAGTTGATGCAATTGTTATTCATTGTGGTCTCAATGATATTCAACAAAAAGACGTTGCATCCTCTAGCAAACTCTTTGCGGACACCATTTAAAACCATCGCTAAAGAGCATTCAACTATTCAAAGTTCCCAAAGTGGTCCGTCATCAGCCACGAGAATCTCCATGCCAGCCCCAGAACATGAAAGACGGAGTCCACCCGAACAGAAAGGAGCCAGTGTACTTGCTGGTAACTTAGGGCGACCACGTTCCACCAGCTTTCTGGAAGAAACCCTCTGGCCAGCAAGTCCAGGAATCTAGTCACATCGCTCTTCAGGGAGACACGATACATCCCTCCAGTGTTCTCGTCACACAGATATCATGATCTACCCTTTTCTCCTGTACAAGGGCCCTGGCGGGGAACTTCTATGATGTTCTACAAGACTGGTGAGTGATCTTCATAAAACTTACAACACTCCCCCGTCAAAAAAGTCAGTAGTTTGTGCTATAATGTCTAGCGACTGAATAATAATCTGATCGTCTTTGTGACTATATATTTGCCTGGTTGCCATTTTGATTTTTTTTTTCCCAGCTAGCTACATCTTATAGTTCCTGCAATTTTCGTTCTTTTTTTTTGTGCGTTACAACCCATTACCATATTATTTCTCTTCTAGCCTTGCCTTTGTGTTCTTCTATTGCGTTACTGTTTACTGATTAGTTCATTGTTGGGGAATTGTCTTTATATCTTTCATTTGACCTAATCTTCATTTTGCAATTGTGCCTCCCTGAATGTCCATTGTAAAATTTTGATGGGAAAGAAAGACTGACAATTAATACACTACAGTGGAACTGCCGGTCGGATGCGATTACAAGAATTGTAAATCTTCAACATCTTGAAGCCAGCTTCCACGTGGTCCTTATTCGTCAATCACTAAACGTGTCTACAAACGACCCCACCAACTTGCCACGGCTGAATCGTCTCTTGGTGAGAATGAGAAAGTCTCTGCAGCCATTAATATAATGCAGTGGTTATTTTACCATCCCCTTCAGTCACCTATACCTCCTGGCACCTCAGGCTTGTGTCTTGTGCAGCTTCTATTCACTTGACAGTTCTCTAGTCTTACACATTGTCTCTGTGTGTGTTACTTCCCAAAAGGAGTCATTGATAGCAATTCAGACTGGCTACGATAAAATAAACTTTCAAAGTCAGTAAATGATTCATTGCAGGGGACTTAATGAACATGCTCCTTTCTGGGAATAGAACTTTGGGACACGAAAGTCAGCCCAAACCGTTTTAGTGGAGAGCATATCAGACTCTCCACTCGTCCTGTTAAATGATGGAAGTATCAAGAGACTACCTGATATACCTAGCAGAGATATCTGCACTGATGTCTTAATCTCCCCAGAAATGTCTCGAGCGTGTACATGGCAACTTGATGAGAACACTTTAGGGCTGATCACATTCAAATAGTTTATTTCTCTGAGCGTAGTGACAGTGAGCCAAGGTGACCGTAAGGATAAAAGCCCCCAAAGCTTGATTGAAAGCGAGTTGACTGGGCCAAATGTCATCTGTGATATCTTATGACGTCAAGTGCTGTGAGAAATCTGACAAGACCTCTATGGTACAGTCATTACTATATCACTACGGAACGCTAGCCAGTGAGGCAATTCGATTCGGATAGTCAATCAAAATGTC
>JADBJO010014362.1:31511-48029 GCA_016801955.1 Conus betulinus | reverse complement strand
AGGCATTTATCGTTTGTTGGATACGTTGTCGATGCCCCAACTATGATGACGATTGAGGCAGAACGCACGATGAAACGAGGATGAAACCACCATCCGGAAAAAGCGGAAACAGGAAACAGAACAGGACAACTCGACCTTGCTATGCTTGTCCGGACCTCGCCCCGTCTGTCCGGTGATATGAAAATCACGAAATATCTGGGACACACTTTTTACCCGAATGTTTCGGTAAAAACTGTGTCTGACTACTCCGTCCGATGCGGGGTAGTTCCTTTCCAAACTAATAATTCCTGAGTCATTTTTGCTGAGAGAATGTGCCAATGTTGGCCTCGGCCCATAGTCATGAAGCCGTTCGTTGAGCCTAATGAAGATAACGGCCCCCTAACCCCGGGCCCTTCTTGCTTTTCTGTTTTTCACTGGTTTTCACCCATGGACGCAGCATGTCTTAAATCACGAGCTGCATGAGACGGACTCATCATGGCAGCAAGATGATAAAAGCCCAAAGGTTTCCTGGCCACCCACTTCAAGGAATTGGGGGTATCTAGTTGGCTCAGTTGGGTAGAGCACCGATGTTGACGATTCAGGGGATTGTGAGTTCGAATCTTACCAACACCCCGCTCCTCTGCCCAAGATAAAAGGAAAAGGGGGGCATTTCCTTAGCCCCTGTAAAACCATTGTCGTTCTGACGGTGTCTCTCTCCCCACTTCCCAACCCGCCTAGGTGATAGACGATCATTTCCGCCCAAGGTGAACGGCCGTTTTTCCGTTATTCGTGAGGTGCACATCACCCAGCGGCCGCCACCCCTAGGCGAGGTTAGTGCCTTCTTTATGAAGTGTGTGTTTTTTCTATCTAGAGAGGGTGTGCTTGTGTGCAGAGCCATTCAGGCAGCCAGCCTGTCTGCAGGCATGATGGCCTGGAAGATGGGGAAAGTAAGCCGGCCGCACAGTTCACCCGTCGGGGGTATCCGGAGGTGGAACCCGGAAATCCCCTTACTGCGGGTGCAGTGTTTTGACCACCGCCTATCATAGAACTTACTGACCTCTAAACGCCCCCCCCTCCCCCTCCTCACCAGTCGACTTTCATCGGCGAACATAGTGATTGACCTCAGTGGGTCCAGCGATGCTAGCATGTGGCGTGTGCGGCACGTGCTTGAACTTGGTTCAAATGCTACACACTCAATACAGAGAGAGACAGACAGAGAGAGACGCGCGCACGCGCGCGCGGCATACACACACACACACACACACACACTCACGGGCCCAGCACCACAGCCAGCCCAAGAGGACATTTCTATGAAGTTTAATCAATCCTGGCCAACAAAACAAACGGCAGGTCTCCATGTCGTCAATCTGTCACTGCGGTTAATGTCGCATTATGCTTTAAGAATTCTGCCTCACTTCTCAAAGCAACGAAAGATCGGATGCAGTTTTTTTTTCTTTTTTTGTACTTCAATGCATAACGGTGAATCAAAAAAGTCAAAGGCTTAAAATGTTCCCATATTCTTTTTGATCTACAATCATTTTTCTTTGCCCTTGAAAGTCGCACTGTCCGAAGGGGCAGGACTGGGGACAGTGTATATCGATTTGGTGTGCATTGTTTGTGTGCAGTCTTCACAGCCAGTTTTGAAACGACAGCAGACTGCACAATCAGAGCTGCTTGTCTCTTCTGTCTTCTTAATGTTCACATCCCTGTGGGTGGAAAGGGTGAATATGTTCGGAATTCCAAAAGTTTACGCCCGTTTGATCATGGATGTGTGTCAAAATTCCCTCCTGCTCCTATCTGCTGTTTGCTAGTATTGGGTCACAGGAGTTACATCTTTGGGTCCTGTCATGTTGTTTGTTTGACAAGTTATCGGTTTGCAACCAAACTGATACAAGGAAGACCCTTTCTGTAAGAATTTTAGGGCAGCGGGTTGGGTGGAAGAATTGTTTCGCGGACTCTTGTGTCTTGGAGAAGAAATAGGCCCGGGATGATTGGGGGGGGGGGGGGGGGGGGGGGGGGGGGGGGGATCATTCTCTTCCTTCCCACACCCCCCTCACCCCTGTGGGTCCACACCAGTGTGTATTGCCATGTGACCTGTGCAAGTGACGACACGGAACCAAAGCACAGACCTTTTAGGAACTGAAAAGGCCCTAAGGCCGGTAAAAGCAATGCCTGTAAAAATATATCCAGTTCTTCCTTCAAGAGCAGAATGTACGATAAAGCACCAGCCTTCAATTTAGAGTCATTCATGTCTCTTGACTGTTAGAATAAATTAGAAAAACACAAACAAACGCTAACAAGCTTGCCTTAATCAAAAAGCACATGAAATAAAACGTGACTGCCACAAGCGTCTTTCAGTGAAAGCATATCTTTTCGAAAAGAACATGGATACAGGGTTTTGCAAAATCTGCATTACGTAATGAGCACTATAGAAGAAGCGACTAGACTAAGCCGTGAAAACGAAGGGCACTGAGCGGTCAGCGTCACCCATGTCCGTGGAACGCGCCCAGCTAGCAAGGAATGACAAGCTGTCGGTCAGTACAACTGCGATCATAACCCGAAGTGTGACATGCGGAAATAACAAGCTCCGAGATAATGTGATGGTCCACACACGGCACGTGGTTCTCTTGCTTTCAGACGATACATGAAAAGCGAGGGCTTCTTCTCTCTGTTTAAATGATTTGTACATCCATCCTCCCAGTCCTCACTCGTCATGCCCAAGAATCCGATAAGGACCAACAGGTCCTCGGGAAAAACAAAACGAGACAACTGCATATCAACACACGATTGGAAAGTATTGCACTACTGATCTGGATTTATGCACCAACAACAACGCAAACAATAGTCTTTAAAATTTTCCATCCTTAACTCTAATAATTATAATAATAAATAATTACATCCGGGGTAAGCCACACAATTCCGACACGCACGCACACACTTGCTTGCGCTCGAGGCAGTTGTTGTTTCCTCACCCTTTCACAAAACTAAGACCACGGGGCGGACATGATGATGATGACGCACCGAAGAGCACTCTACCATCGCGAGGTGGGAATGACAAAAGGGATGCCGAGTTGGGCTTAGTGTCGTACCTCAACAAATGCAATACAACGATGAAGCGGACGAGTATCCAGTTCTCCCCTTTCATGTAGGATTTCATAGGAAATCCTGTCAGAAATGTACACGTCCCACGCAGAGCATATCCGATTCTCGTCAACAACTGTACTTTAGTAGCAATACTGTGTTTCCTTTATCAAATCTGAACAACTATTGCTAGCACACACACGCGCACGCACAGGACTGTTGTTCAATGGCATTTAAACCGTGTGAATATATACCACTGTTCGTTCAACTTGCCACAAGCTGAGCGGTGTTTATAAAGGAAAGTATAATATGGCTTGTTACGCAATGTTCCATTTGATTTGTCCATAGCATGGTGGAGTTTGAAAATCCACCTTTACTTTCAGAGAACTGGTTTCAAAGCGGGGTGACTGCGGGTGAAAATTGAAACAAGAGCGAAGACAGATGTACTGCGCCGCCAGAAGAAATCATACACAAATTACAAACACAACTTAACGCGTTTCGACCTGCCTGGTCATCATTGTGCAAAACAAATAACGTTCAAGACTATGAAAACGAAAGACGAACAGGCACTTATCTCTTCGAACAAGATGTAGCAAGGCTACGAAATGAAAACAAGGTTATCGGGGAAACAAATACGAGTGAAGATGATTAACAATACTGACAATAATGATAATCGTAATTGTCATAAAAAAGAAGAGGAGGATGGTGAGGATAGTTACAAAATTATGGTTAAACTTACAGTGGCATTAGTAATAATAATAATAAAAGATGATGGTGACGATGGTAGGAAATGAGGAGAGGAGAACAGGAAGAAGGAGGGGGATACAGACAATGGAAAAGCCAGTAATATAAAAAAAAATCTAATATACAAATGTCAAAGTCCTGGCCCTTTGGCAATCACAGAGTGAAAACTTTGAACTTGCTGTGCAGAGTCCCATCTTATTGCCAAACTAGGGACCCTCTGCCCATTTGGCATCAAGATCCAAATATGGCATATACCTACCTACCCCCCCCCCCCACACACACACACACACACACACACACACCACACCAGCCCGCAGTACTCTGCACCAATATACTACTCGCAAATCCCAATTTACATCATGTATGTGTTTGCGGCAGCAATCTTCCCTTCTTCCCTCCCATCACTATTTCCATTTCTTGTTCAATCATTCTTTTTTTCAATACCCCACTCACATCCTCGAATCACTGGTTTTCTTTTTCAATTGCATATGCCGCCTCTTTCACATATATTCCACGTCATCTCGTTTTTTGTGTTGTGGTGTGTGTGTGTGCGCGCGCGCGCGTGTGGGCATGCGTGTGCGTGTCCCCTGTTTTCACTAGTACCACTTGATGGCAAGAAACAGAAATGGACGTGTAAAAAACTAATATTATCTCCATAAAAAAAAAAGAAAAATTTTCATTATTACTATTATCGTTCTAACGGTTATTACTTGCGTCATAATATTAACTATCATCATGCAATCATTGTTGCATCATTATCATTCACACTTTGATCATTCACACTGTATGAGGAACCTCATTTCATTTGTATTTTCTAAATTTCTATGCATCAGTACTTGGGATTTCAACTTCCTATCATTCCCCGTATCATTTTGTCATGATCAGTATCTTTCTGATTATCATTATAACCATATTACCATCAGTATATTTCTTAGATTCTGTCTTACTGTCTTTCCTACTATCTGTACCCTTCCTCCTTTTTCTTTCTCTTCTCCTTATCCTTATTAGTATCATCATCATCATCATCATCATCATCATCACTATCGCCACCATAACAATATCAGTGTATCTACTATCCTCCAAACCTCCTCTCCTTCCTCTTCTTGTCAGCATCATTATTATTACTGCAATTACCATCATCATTTAGTATTACTGTTACATGATTATGCTATCAATCTTACTGATTTCTTTATCATTATTTCCTTTATTTTTAACCCGTATCGTCTCTCCCTTCAGCCACGTTTCATTCCGTAGCCGTTTTGCGCCCAGGTCGCAAGAGAGAAGAGACGGTGTGTTTGTCCTTCGTCTTCACTGGCTTGAATGTTATTTGTTGTGAATGCTGTTTGTCTTTGCACTGAAGAAGACCAAATATGCCGAAAGGCACTGTCTGTTTTGCAGGTTGTTCTTTCGGTACAGTACTTCTGTCTTCGCTCTGAAAGAGTAGTTTTTGAATCTCTGTTGATGCCATGTTGGTTCGCTTTCTGTTCCAGAGCAGGAGAAAACATGGGCCTGAAGGTCCGCGTCTCCTGCCGGCGATGAATGGGCGGCAGTTCGCTGAAACGACAAAATCCAGAAACGTTTACAGCCGAGCAAAATTCGTGGGAAGCATCTATGGGCATTTGGTTTCCAAAAACCAACACTACAAAAACTGTTGATGTGTTTGGTGTTGACTAGGCTCCAACCTGTAATCGTACATGACGCCAGAGGAACGCTGCACAAATAATTCCTGACGAAACCGACTTTTGTCAATGTGTCCACACCCCAGCAGTGTCCAGTACAGGCCCACGCTCCTACAGTCGAGCTTGGAGATAAAAGCCGACTGATCAGCGTGCAGAAGACGTCCTTACGGCCAAAGGTTCCAGCCCAGTAGAAAATGACCAAAGGCAAGCTATAAAAAAACGTCCGTCTTGATAGCAAAGTGGAAAATGACCAACATCTCCTGGAGTGACATTTTTCTTCCTCTGCATTCTTCAGCATGGCTGAGAGGACTGCGTACTATTTTACTGTGTGCTTGTAAATGATGAAGACAACGGCTATCGTCTTGTACAAGAAAGGACAATGTACACGCGTGCTCTTATACAGTTGCCACCGTTAACATGCCATATTTGGCCTATCGCAACAACCAAATCCTCTGTGTTTACAGAAAAAAAAGGGTAAAAAATCAAGAATTATCGAAAAAAAAAAAAAAAAAAGCCAAAAAAAAAAAAAAAAAAAAAAAAAAAAAAAAAAAAAAAAGCAGTATAATCGACGATTAGAAAAAAGGGCGAAGGGGTTGGAAAAATTAACTATTCCCATTCATTGTTCGGAACTGCCACTGCATCATTCGCTGACACAACACTGGAATGATGAGCTTAATTTGGACAAGTTCTGGCACATTATGCCGCTGAAAACCATTCTGTACGTACGTCTCCGAAGCTGTATACTGTACTGTCCCTTAAATATCAACATGTCACGAAACGCATTTATCAGTTAATTTCCACTGTTGTCCCTCTCAAATCTAGCTTATCAAAAAAGGCATTCCAGTGCCTACCAATTCTATTTCACCCAGCAATGCAAGGAAAAGGAGTATCCCAGTATGACTCAGGTCATGATCTTATCACATTTCTCAGTCTCTTTCGCACACCATTCCATAGCAGCATTAAAACAAACTATTGGCAGCGTTTTTGACCAATTACTAAAGCCCCATAAGGCATCAGATGCGGTCCAGTCTGTGTGAAACAACGCTAAAAAAATGAACCAGGGAGTACTACAGAAGGGAGTTTGGTTGGTTTTAGATCACGCATTATCCTCGGGACACTTGGCAACCTTTTTCTTTTTTTTCTTTATTTATTTATTTATTTTTTTATAGTAGTCTTTGACCCTAAATGGGAATGCTGTCAGAACAAGCCACACCATGCGGTACTTTCTGGAACATGGGCATTTCAAATTTCAAAATGGAAAAAAAAATGTGCTTTGCTGACCGTCCATCAACTTTCTGGGGTCATTTTTACGGATGGGACAAACACTGATGTCGGCTCACTGAATTTTTCATCTTTCCTCCTCTGTTCCGTGACAGCATAGAGATGATATATGATGATAGACGTTGGTGTCGCTGAACAAATTCGAGACCCTTTCAACAATGACATGCATTTCCGTGTGGATCAGCTACCATCCGAAAAGTCGAGCGCAGTGTTGTGTTCTGACAAGTAAGCTGTGATTACTGGCTCCTTTTAAGCAGTGTCATGCTGTATAGAGGGAGAAGAGAGAGTTTTTCATTCTGCATCATGTATTGCCATGGAAGTGGGTGAACATTGCATGCTTTTTTTTTCTCCAGGACTGCTATGCAGAGTCCAGTGCGCAGAGCAAGGTCTTCAGCCCTAACTGTGATCGCTTTTCCCTGAAGGGTTTTATTATTCGTTTTTGTGAAGAAATGTTCTGTGTTGGCTCGAGACCTGTATGTAATAGAGCTCTTTTCCCTGAAGAAGGACGAGTTTAACCGTATTGTATTGCAATTCTCCACCGATATTATGGCGTTTCAAACTAATAAAGTGGAAAAAAAAAAAAAATAAACCCCTGAAAGAAAGATGTGTTGTGTGAGCCGTCCCCCATCCCCGACCACCAACCCTACAAGGTACTTTGCTTATATAGACGGAACATGAACACTAGTTCAGTTCGCTCAACCAATAGAAATTAAGCTATACGCACGCACGCGCACCAGCAAACGCACGTGCGTGTGTCCATTTAGATAGCCCATCCATATGTGTTTCACAGTGGGGTGACTGCTGGAGGAAATGAAAACGTAAGAGCAAAAACTGGATTGTTGATCCACCAAACGAAGGAACAATTCAATCACAAAGCGGACGTAACGCGTTTCGACCTATTGGTCTTCTCCAGGCAGCATTGTTCGCCCGCTGTTTCCATCGTTTTGAATGTCCTGTCTGCGTCTCCTCGTCATTAATCTGTTCCTTCCTTTGGCGGCTCACTACTCCTAATTTTTGCTCTTCGCATCCACATCATTCTGTTTGGACTGAGAGGTACAGCGACAGGCGTGACACAGGAACCATGCAGCCCACATGCTACCACTCAGACCCGTCCATCAAGCCTCATGGACAAGGAAGGTCTCCTTTATTCTGGGATGCTGAAGCCAGCCTCCCCACCATTTGCATGACGTTCTCTACCACAAAGTTCCCGACCATCATCTCTACCATAAAAGGAGGGCGATGGATTCATCACGTTACGCACACATTTCGTATCTGCGTTCAAGTATGGATGTCGGTTACAAAGATCAGTTAAAAAGGAAAAAAAAAAGCCTAAAGTGGTTATAAAACCAACGAAATCACAAGTACCTACTGAAATTAAAATGACCCAAGGTTTTAAAACAATCCCAAAGGGCCCTGCTGCTAGATGACCAGTCCAAGCCGGTTGTAGTGAAGCCGGTGTGTGTCTGCATCTCCAAGGTAATGCAGGTCAATCACACCGAGCGGGTTTTGTCATTTCTCCAGACTTTCATACCAACGGTTTAGACTGTACGTGGAGCTTGCTGTTTTAGACTGCTTGCCTGTCATCGCTGACAGACGTTGACCAGAACTGCCCAGCCTACAATTCCATGAAGTGAGAACTCTATAAGCCCTCCGTTTTACCAGTGTCTAACACTGGCTGGTCACCGAATTAACTTCACCAGCGCTATTACTCATCCGCTAATTTGTAATGCCATACATGTCTAGCGAATTGTTATCTGCTCTTAGATAAAAAAAAATGCTACATCATTCTGGGGAAAAAAGTTCAAGTCGAATAAAGCTGTAACGTCAAAATGGTACACCATTCTGTAAAAAAAAAAAATGTTCTAGTCGAATAAAGATGTAATGTCCATACACGCATGTTTGCCAGTAAACTCTGAACATTGCTAATAATGTCAGGGCAGAAAAGTGAAGCTGGAAGATGCTCTTTCACTCTGAAGATTCTTAAAGAATTCATGAATTACAACTGAACGGCCAATGGGGGGCAACTGTTGAAACATACAGAAAGCTCAGAATGCAGAAATGATATTAATCAAGGATTTCTGTGAACTGACAAAAATGAAACCGAAATGCCCTCCATGGCAAACCTTCCAGCGGCGGGGGGGGGACACCGACCGGTACTTCACTGGGAATGACCCGTCACCAGGCTGGTGACGGATGTGTCCTGGTTCACAGGGCTGGACAATGGGGCGGTCACCCAGGATGCAAACACGGCACCCACAGCACTGTCTCAGCCCATTTCCTTGACAACCTCAGAGGAGTTCTCAGACAGGTACCCGTCACTGGGGTCCAGACACGCCAGGGTTTGCCTCTTGCTGGCAAGCTCCTTATTTTTGTCTGGCCCTGGTGGCCGACTCGTTCAATCTGTTATCACCAACGAACATAACGGCAATGAATGAAAGGCTACGTGAGGCTGAGCACTGAACAGGCCAGCTCGTATCACTTGCTGCATGGAAATCACATCAGATACTTTTGTCTTTGATTCAGGAAGCATCTTGGAGTCGGACGTTCGGGTACGAAGGAGGGAGAGCGGGGGGAAGGGGAGCCCTAGTTCAGGTTTGAAACACATGTCCCACGGGAATCCTGTCACAGTACGCTGCTCCTTCAAACCTTGTGTCCAGTTCACGGGGAGATGGAATGGTCCTTCCAGACCACAGACTAAAGTCCAGAATGTGCCCTCTGACCACCCGTCGTTCAGAGGGAAAGGGCCACTCCCACACCAGTCACATCACAATGGTTGCTGTAGAAGATGACCATGGAACCGAAGTCACAGACAGAGACGGAACAGCACGAGCGCCACCCCACTCCCCACTGCTACATCAACAGGCAGCACTTGGGCCGCCGCCTGCCTTTGTCTCTGTCCTGCTGCTCATTGTCCGTGTCGACGACCACCACCCCCGGGTTGCCGTCGGCCGTCGGAGAGTCTCCCACCTCCAGCCGTACTCTGTCGGGCGATGTGTCGGGAGGGCACCGCCTCCCCGGCCTTGCCGTTCTCCCGGAGCTGGGGCGGCGCCGCGGCCTCCACCTGGGTGAGGGCACTGGGGCAGATCCGCTCCTCCAGGACCTCGGCACTGTTGGCGCTGGCGTTGGGGAGGATGGCCCGGTCCACAACGTCGTGGGCGAGCTCCAGGGCGGGGTCGGGGCGGATCCCAGCGGGTCAGCCTGGTGCAAGAGCTTGTCGTGCTCGTGCTGCAGGTAGAACTTGTCCCGGACGATGGTGGCCTTCTTCAGCAGCTCCTCGGCCTCCTTGCTCAGGTCGCCGCCCGGCAGGAACGGGTTGTCCCGGCTCTCCAGGCTGAAACACAGCAGGCAGACCACGGGTCAGGTCCATCACCTACCAACTCTAAGCGCGCAGGCGTTGTGTTTTGAACAGGATGTTATGTTCAGACCCCCCCCCCCCCCCCCTTTTCTCCTTCTGAGTGAGAGAGTTGGGGAGGGAGAGAGAGTCAGTCAGTGAGAGAGAGAGGGAGAGAGAGAACTGAAACCGCATTTCTGATTGAAAACTTGACAGACACTTGAGATTCGTATCTTCGATTACCTTGTTGATCAACTGACATACAACTTACTTTGCTGCAGGCACGGGGAAAGCGATGCAACAAAGAAGTCATGCTGGGAACCATCTTTGGTCGCAGCGTCATAACGATATGCAGTTTACCGATCATGACCGTTTGAGTAAGGAGGAAAAATATCAAAATATCCAAATATTAAGATCTTTTTTAGTCCGTTCCTTGAATGAATGAATGTGTGTGTGTGTGTGTGTGTGTGTGTGTGTGTGACCCTGTATAAAAGCTGAAGCAATCCTGTGGAACTCTTGTCATCCTGCTCAGCAGTTACCATAGCAATCTCCGGTATGTCGGAGACAGTGACCGGGGAGAGCGAGCCCACCCTTTCCCATCTTTGCAGCCTAAGTGCCGCAGCAGCAGAGACGTGGCACGGGTTAAACTCCGATTTCCGCGCGAATTCTGCCTCACAATTCCAGGAACTAACATGTCTGGGAAGATACCGGGACAGGAGAAAACCCTGTTCCAGATTCAAAGCGCACTTGTTTCTCTTTGTTTTAACTCGAAGCAGCGAGAGAGAGACAGGCGTCCAACGAGATGAAGTTGCAGGAACTTGATGAGAGCAACTGAAAGCTGTCGGCACCGGAAATTGCTCAATCTGGAAACGGTCTGCACATACAAACAATCACACAACACAAAGTAACGGACTGCAGATTTTACGTACAGTACAAAACAGACAAGTACAATTTCGACAACCGTGTCTTCTTTAGACGTTGTGAAAGTAAAAAACGAAGATGCACCCGACAGTTCTCAACGACAGCAGTCAGAAAACAAAAATGCACAAAACATTACTCCCGTGAGTGCAGTCGGCGAACAAAAATGCTAAAATGCTCAAAGCAGATGGCAGTCAACAACCAAAATGCACACAACAATACTCGCCTGGTAGCAGCCAGCAAACAAAAATGCGCTACACATTTCTCCCTACAGCAGTCAACAAATAAAAAATGCACAAAACCTAACCCCCAACCACCCACCCCTCCCTTATCGTAGTCGACAACTAAAAATGCACAAATGGTGCTTTCCTGAAAGCAGTCAACAACAAATAAAATGCACAAAACATTAACCCCCCCCCCCCCCCCCCCCCCCCCCCCCCCCCCCTCCAACTAGAAATGCAGAAAACGGTCCTCTCCTAAAAGCAGTGGTGCTGACCACCATCAGGGGACTACTGTTGTGTGCATGTCCGTTTTGCACTGCACAGAAAACCTGCGTTACTTCACTCTTCGTTTTGTGTGTTCATTTGCATTTCGGCCCGTTTTCCCGCTGACGGGGGGCAGGCTAGTTCATTCTCTTTTAACAGCGGTTTCAAGGCAACAGCAACTGTGTGCGCGGAGAGCTTTGATAACAAAAATGAAAAAGAAGCCACGAAGAAGTACCTCCTTCGTGTAATGTAATATCCTTTCTGGTTTGTGCTAGCATATCATCTAGGCTACCTTCTCTTTCACCGACCTTCACACCTCATTTTTCACTCCTAATACCCTTTTCTATGTGGCTCCTACAGTCCCTGTGAAACAAGAGACAGAGAGAGATAGAGAGAGAAGAGAGAGAGAGAGGGGGGGGGGGGGGGGGGGCTTAGAGAGAGAGGGGAGTCAGACAGAGTGGGGGGGGGGGGGGGTTGAGGGGTAGGGGGTATATAAAACGGGAGTGGATACACACACCCGAATCTGGACGAGCCAGCCGAGGATCTATAATTTGCATCTATATCCAAGGCAGCAGACAGAGGTAACTCAATCTCGCCATTCTATAACGGAGTGCTGTGAAGACAGCTCGTCTTTCCCCCTTAATCTGTCCAGTCCTTTTCAAGTGTTTTTGTTCCCCTTTCCTTCTCTCTCGACCAATCAACGCTCGCACCTGCGAGGCTTAGCACATGGGAAGTTAAGGTAAAGGCGTTTTTTTTCCCCCACGCTACTACTAGGTTGGCCTTTTCTTCGGTGAAATATGTGCGAGGTCTTGGGTCAACAACTGCTGCCGGCCAATTTTTCAGTCTGCTTCGGATTTCATTTCAGCCTCTCGATAAATGGAAGTGGGGAAAAAAAAAGAAGTTCGTTCGCGCGCGCGCGCGCGTGTGTATGTGTGTGTGTGTGTGTGTGTGGCGTTGCGGGGGTTACGTGTGTGTTGCGTGCGGGGGTTACACGTGTGTGTGTGAGTGTGTGCGTGCGTGCGCGTGGTGTTACGTGTGTGTGTGTGTGTGTGTGTGTGGTTACTTTTGACCCGATGCGACTGACATTAAGCTGGGTGATTTCTTGTCAACCCAGACATTTTGTCACCAGCATGACCTTGTGCGACATTTTGTCTCCATAACATTTGGTCAGTACTCATTCTTTCACTGATGAATAAACTAAGATAATGTATGTTTGACTGCTACACTCACAGGCACGCACACACACACACCTCTGGCTTTGAAACTGTTCAACCTACGATCATCGTACAAGATACTGCTTTAGCAACGACTGTGATGATGACAAGTGACGATGCTTGCGGCGATAACGACGATGACTAAACATATAAACTGTCAAGTTTGACCAGAGTGGCAGCAGCAGCAGAAACAACCACCCACCACTCTACACACGCATCAAAACTGGCTAAGAATATTAACAGACAACACAATGAAATCAGGTACTCTCCCATTGGACATTGGAGAGGGGGGGGGGGGGGGGGGGGGGGGGGGGGGGGGGGGGGGGGGGGAGCGCCCACAGGCAAGTACACGTTGTACAATGTACTGGATTTCGACACTTCACTCTGCAGTCATAGAATTGCGCACAATGCTCCGTCTCTCTCTCTCTCTCTCTGCAACGGATTTATACTGTAATGTTTGTGAAGCTGGAAAAAAATCCTCGTCGACTTACGAGCGGTATAAAAAGAGAACAATGCAGGAGTACAACGCACACGCACGTGTGTGCCTCAAAGGGCAGCGGTGTCGGTCGGTCCAACGGTGTCGGCTGGCTGTTCTCATGCGGTTCAATTCAGCCGGAATGTCCCGAGACGGACAGACGGGGACGGAGAACGCTACTTGCCGCCTAAAAGGCCACTTTCCCCCATAACTTTCGCGATCCGTGATTGAACAAAGGGGGTTTTCATCCAAAACTTAAGCAGCCGGCTACACCAATCACTGAAGTGGAACACATCTTGCGGCAGGGGCGCGCGCTCACACACACACACACACACACACACACAAACGCGCGCGTGCGCACAGATATAGTCCAGAGCCAGATTAGTTCCATCATCTGAAGGGTTTCCAAAAAATGTACTGGGGTGGGAGGAGGGGAGGGGGCTTTCCCAGATGGGGGAAGGAAGGCAAAGCGCAAAAATGCATTTTTTTTTTTTTGCCAGCCTCGCCCGGCCCTACACACACACACACACACACACGCACACACTTCACTCCCATCAAACCAAACATTTTGCCTGAAACGTGAGACTGGAGAAAAGAATGTATAACATTCAGTCCCGTTTCAGCTGACTAAAATCAATAGCAAGTCCTCCCCACTCCGAAGCTCGTACGCGTGCGAACTTGAACAGACGATCAATAATAAAGTAAACCCAGCACCACCGTAGAGGCAGGCGGCAACGTGAGACAGGTGATAAATTTAAATTTACTTTAACACACACACACACACACACACACACAAACCGCTTCGTCGCACGTGTGACATTTCATAGGTGTGATCACTAGATGTCAGTTTACTGAATACCTGCACGTATTACGTTGAGGAAATAGTTTCAAAGGGAGGTAACTACAGGCAGAAATTGAAACGAGTTTTAAAAAAAGAGTTTATAGTAAATCCGCCAGATAACTGGGACGAACACATTACAAGACAGAACACGGCGCGTTTCGACCTCTCAAGGTCTTCTTCAGGCAAGGGGAAACAACATTCAGGACGATGAAAACGAAGAAAGAGCAATCACTTATCTTCTTCAATTCGCCGCAAGATGGGTGTAAGCTCATGGTTACTTTTCTCGCACGCGAATTCAAGAACAGAAGTGATTGCTCGTTCTTCGTGTGTGTTGAATGGTGTTTGTCTTGCCTGAAGAAGACCTACGAGGTCGAAAACGCGTCGTGTTTTGTCTCGCAACTTGTTTGTTGCTCTTGTCTGGCAGATACATTCAAAACTACAATGAGGATTTTTTTGGCTTTTTGTTTTGTGTTTAGTTTTCTTTATGTGAAAGTCGTGTGTAAGGGGGAGTAATTTCAGTGGAGCGTTCTGTCCTAGACGGTACAAATACAGGATGATGGGTGGTGATAGAATGGGCGGATAATATGGAAAGGGACCGACCGCCTGACAAACCTCTTACAGGCCGACAGCGACGGAAATGGATTAATACATCTCCCCTTCCCTTTCCCCCCTCCTCCCCCAACTCCCCTCTCCCTCATCCCATTTCTCGGCTTCACATCACACGGGAACATACAAGACTACACATAGTGACACACGCGCGCACGCACGAACACACAACACAAGACATACACATCACACCCATCTCATTATCTATACACACCGCCACATCTGTCCCACCCACTCTCCTTATTACTACTAAGAGCCTGCTGCAACACACCTGTTCCAGCTTCAGACAACACACACCCAATCATCTTCATGACTATGGTCGCGGTATAAATCGCCACCCAAAGCATACACGGGCACAATGGACGCAGAAAGGGAAGGTGAAGGGGGTGGGGGGTGGGGAAGACGACCCTGACACTACTCCGACCCCACACCAGCAGATCGACCCCCTATCCTCATTCTCCCCCCCCCCGCTTTACTCAGCTGGCCAGCGTCCACGCCGGTGACCTCACCCCCACCCCCCGCCCCGGGAGAACTCGTTGGAATGCAAGTCCGAAGTATGTGGGACTCGGCCAGTGCAGTTATCGATTCAACATCGGCCGGCGCGCGCACGTGTGCACGTGTGAGCCGGTCAGTGATTGGACAACAGGCCTGCAGCTAGTAAGGGGGGGGGGGGGGGGGGGGGGGACCCCGGTCCAAGCAAGGTTTTGGTCAGCCAAAGCTGTACGGCTATCACACTCAGTTCAACATCACCCCCCCCCCCCCACACACACACACACACACACACACACACACACACTACCACCACCAATTGTTGAATGCTGCGCACATCCGCTGTAAAAAAAAAAAAAAAAAAAAAAAAAAAAGAAAAGAAACTCGAATTAAATTAGATGGTGTCTCAACCTAAACATGAATGGGCAGATAGATCTCTACCAGTGTGGATACACAGCCAGTGAAATAAGTAAAGAAAAAAGTGTGCATGACGGCCAGAGAGAGAAAGAGAGAGAGAGAGGGTTTACGTATGCTGGACGAGGAACACTGAAGAAAAAGCCAAGACATGTTGCTGTGTGTAAGAGACAGGCACGGTTCTGATGGTAACGCTGGCCTGCACAATCGATGTTAATATAGGACACGTCCAGCGAGCGCAGAGAGAGACAGACAGACAGAGAGAGAATCGCCCCCCCCCCCCCCCCACACCACACCACACACACACACACACACACACACACACATCAGGTCTAGTGCCTTTCTCTCGTTCACGTGCTCGTATGCACACACACACACACAAAACATACAAGTGTTGAACAATTACCATTCCTCCCCCCCCCCCCCCCCCCATCCTTCCCATACACACAGAGTTAAGGGTGCACGTGTATACACACACACACACACACACACACACACACCGTGCCAACGGGACTGACACTGAAAAATAATTCTCTCTCTCCGTCTCTCGCACATACACATACCTACAAACACATACACGCACTAAACAATCACACACACACACACACACACACACACACACACACACACACTCCCACAGAAGAGCCACAAGCAGGACCAGCACCAGACATCGATCTTTTGAGGCCACTGACTCCCACCCCCACGCCGCCGCTGGTCCCTTTGCCCACTTACCGAGTTTTCAGCAGCATCGCCATGACAATCCCAACACAGAAGCCACGTATAGTAGCAGCAGCAACGCCGACGACACTTCCCCCCACTACACCACCGCCACCACCACCACCACCATGAACTCTTGTCACTCCACTATCCTCTCCCTGATCAACACCAGCAGCAGCAGCAGCAGCACCACCACCACGACGACAATGACAAGCGAACCACAGCGAGGAGAAAACCAGCACTCCCAACAACCTTCCACGTCCG
>JADBJO010014362.1:14011-24011 GCA_016801955.1 Conus betulinus | reverse complement strand
GGTGCAGACTGGGATCCAAGAGCGGATCACGGATCCGTCAGCTGGACCACCTCACAACTGCAGAACCTGCTTCAACGACACTGGACAGCCAGCCCGGAGGCCAGCTCTTTTAATATCTGTTGGTGCGGGTTCGGTTCCCAGGACAAAACACAGAAGCTGCTTTGTATACAGTGCTGGTTGGACAATTGTTCATTCCCCCTGTGTTTGTGTGTTTTTTTGTTTTTTTTTTTTTTTTTTTTTTTTTTTTTTTTTTTTTTTTTCTTTTGTGTGTGTGTGTTGTGTGTGTGTGTGTGTGTGTGTGTGATGTATTTACGGCGCGCGCGCGCGCGTGTGTGTGTGTGTGTGTGTGTGTGTGTGTGTGTGTGTGTGAGAAACGAGAAAGAGAGAAGAGAAGAGAGAGAGAGAGAGAGAGAGAGAGAGAGCATGATGTATTTACGTGTATGTTTGTGTGTGTGCTGTGTGTGTGTGTGTGTGTGTGTGTGTGTTGTCTTTTTTTTTTTTTTTTTTTTCTAATTCTCTTTCTCCATCCAATGTTCATGTCTGCTGTGACGTTCCCTATTCATCCCCCCCCCCCCCCCCCCCCCCCCCCCCCCCCCCCCCCCCCCCCCCCCCCGAGCGTGCTGCTCAGCTGGTACGGCGGCCAACAGACACAGACAGACAGCAGGTCCTTTGTCTCCCCGACCTCATGGACCCACTGTGATTCTAAACCGATACCGATAGGCAGCGGCACACCGCCTGCCACACCGTGCAAGGTGCCTTGGGCACCACGTGACCCGCCCAGCCCTCAGCCAGCTCTATCTTTCACGTGCTGTTTGTTTGGGGTGCGGGGGGCAGTGGCGGGGGTCCTGAGCACAGTACATACACTGAACGACAACAGTCGTGAGTCCTGTCCCTGAACACTTTGGGATCAGGGCATGGCTGAGGTTTCCCAAGTCATACAGACCAACGCACACCGCCCGTGCGCGCACACACACTCATACACACACATATGCGCGGGTGTACACACACACACACACACACACACACACACACACAAATTCTCTCTCTCTCTCCTCTCCTCTCTCACACACACACACACACACACGACAGAGACGAGATGGGAGGGGAGGTCGGACAGACGGACGGAGAGAGCGAGAGAGGGGGAGAGAGAGAGAGAGAGAGAGAGAGAGAGGAGAGAGAGAGAGAGAGAGAGAGAGAGAGAGAGATTGAGAGAGGACACTGACATCTTATTTGACATAGCCTTTTTGTTAAATAGCCTTTTGTCAAAGAGGTAGAATGTCCTTTTTAGATGCATATGAAGAAAAGAAGAAAAAAAATGCAAATTAGATGTCTACACAACTAGCAGACTTAACATAGTATTTTCAATTTCCATCACTCATTTGTATGTTCTAGTACACACACACAACCATTCCCTTCACATACGGATAGAGAGAATAGAGAGGAGAGAGAGAGAGGAGAGAGCGAGAGGAGAAAGGAGAGAGAGAGAGAGAGAGGACGAGAGAGGAGGGGGGGGGGCGGGGGCGCAAAGGGACAGACAGGCAAACGGACATGCAGTCAGTCAGAAGAAGCCCGGGCAATAGTCATGCAAACCACCAAACGGATCTGGGCGTGGATATATCACACCGAAATCCTGTCAAACCGATTCGGACACACACACACACACACACACACACAACACCACACCACACACACACCAAAAGCAACACACACGAGCAGAAGAGCAGAGAAGCGAAAGCGCGCGAGCTAGAAATAGAGAGAGAGAGAAGAGAGAAGAGAGACGAAGACAGACAGAGAAGAGAAGAGACAGAGAGAGATAGAGAGAGAGAGAGAGACGACAAACAGTCAGAGATGAAGAGAGACGCTAGACCCAGAGACAGACAGAGAGAGAGAGAGAGAGAGATAGAGAATAGGAGAAAGAGAGAAAAGAGTAGAGAGCGCTTGAGGAGAGAGAAGAGACAGACAGAGAGAAAGAGGAGACAGAAGAGATAGAGAGACAAGAAAAGAGACAAAAGAGAGAGATGGTGCTTGAGGATAGAGGAGACAGAGACAGACAGAGAGAAAGAGAAGGAACCGACAGAAAGAGAGAGAGATAGAGAGAGAGAGGTAGAGAGATATAGACAGAGAGAGATAGAGACAAGACAGATTAGAGATACACAGACAGACAGACAGCACGACGGGATAAAGAAGTCCTCCTTTTCCACACATATTCCACACACGTTCCGTTTGCAGATCCTGAGATCTGAACAAGGGGCTCATCCCCCAGGCATCAGTGACGGGAGACCCTCGGCCAACAAAGCGGGTCCGGGGGGAGGGGAGAGGGCGGCGTGGAGGGGGGGGGGGGGGGGGGGGGGGGGTGGGTGGGGGGGGGGGGGGGGGGGGTGGGGGGGGGGGGGGGTGGGGGGGGGGGGTGGGTGTGGGGGGGCGGGGATAGGAGGTACAGGGAAGAACGGGAACGGGTGGCCGACGCTTTCAGCTTGTCCCTTTCCGAACTCATCAGAGGAATTACGGAATTATAAAAGGATCAAGTAAACAATGTCGCCTCCACACCACACGAGGGTCCACAACCGCCGAACGTCCCCCCCCTTTCGTTCCCCACCCCCCCCCCCGCCCCCCTTACCACTCGTACCTGCCTCCGTTCCCCTTCCAGTGCACTCGTACCCTCTTGACCTCCACGTTCCAAGCCTTCCACGACCCGACAACTGGTGAGAACATGGCTGCCTTTCACAGAGACTTCCATAGAGCAGAGTAGGAGAAGGAGAAGAGTATAGAGGGAAGTGGGTGAGGGGAGAGAGAGTGGGGGAGCTAGGGAACAGACAGAAGATAAAATAGAGATAGAGGAGAGAGATATAGCTCTAGAGAGATAGAGAGAAGAGATAAAGAGAAGATAGAGAAGAGATAAGTGTGAGAGAGAGAGAGAAAAGATAGAGAGAGCGGAAGAGAGAGCATACAGAGAGAGAGACAGACAGATCAGAAAGTTAGAATGAGATAGACGTACAAAAAAAAACACTGAGAGAGACGGCAGATATATAGCGAGAAGAGAGAGAGAGAGAGAGAGAGAGAGAGTACCCTTCAGAACACATGTCAGACATTAGCTTACTTGTACGCGCCACACCCACACAAACAGACCCACCCGCCACCATTCCTCCCCCCCCCCCCCCATCCTCACTGCCAATTCTTCTCACTCAATTCTGTTTTTTGTGTGTTTTTTTTTCTGGTAAGCATAATCGGAAATCACAAACGCCCCCCTCTTCTCCCCCCCTCTCCCCCCCCCCCCCCCTCTGAGGAGGATAAAAGACCGATAAGGACCAGAAAAGAAGACCCCCCCCCCCTCCCTGAAGAAGAAGATCCCTCTTCTGATAATGGAGGAGGAGTAGATAGGAAGAAGAGAAAACAGACAAGAAAAGACTAAAGCAAAAAGAAAAAAAGAACGAAAATGAAACACGATAAGACCGACGACACGCCAGACGCAAAATTAACCGAACACGCAACAGGTCATAAACGGGAGACGGGCAACAGAGCAGGCAAAAATGCTGAAGCGGGTCACCACGCGTTCGCTCCCAGCCTCTCACCCCCCCCCCCCCTTGGCCCTCCCCCCCACCCCCGGCAAGTGTCGTCGATCGATACACACACCGACACACAAGCTCTGCTCTGTAATCTCACAGGCATCCGCCGCAACACGCAAACAGCCGGACCGTCCATCACCCCCCCCCCCCCTTCACCCCGCCAGATGGAAGTGAACAACGCAACAAGCGGCATCGACGCACCACACACCCCCACACACACACGGGAACGCCGGCGCGCGCTCGAACGATACGCATATAGCATATAACACGTATTCATACGGAAACGCCATTGGGTGTGCGTGCTTGGTGGTTGGGCCGCCCCACCCCCCTCTCCTTCCCGGTGTTTTGGTTTGGCCACTCGGACCTCTTTCCTCTCTCCCCTCCTTCGCATTACCCCCTCCTTTCCCTTCCCCCGGTCGCGCGCCTCCCACACCACACAACACACATATCATCACAGCCGCGCGCAAAACACAGCACGACGACACACACACCTTCACTGCATACTCATACAGGGACGTGCCGCCCTGCTCCTTTTATCGTTAATCTCTTCTGCCCCGCGCCCCCCCCCCTCCTTGCTCAATTCCCAACAACACTCTCCTCTCACCACACCTCACACATACCGGCAGACGCACTTTTTTCAGCGGTGGGGGGGGGGGGGGTGGGGAGGGAGGGGGAGGGGGGAGGGGGGAGGGGGGGGGACACCACACAAAAAAAAGGGGGGGGGGAGGGAAGGGGGGAAAAAAAAGACAAAAAGGGGGGGGAAAAAAAAAAGGGGGAGAAAGCATAGGCATCATAGAAGAGAAAAACAAGAGAAGGAAAAAAAACGAAGGAAAAAAAAAAAAAAGCTGAAGCCATGATTAGCATCGGGGTAGGTGGTGTGGAGACGGCCCGCCTCCCCCGGAAGGGAACGAGGGAAGGCGGAGACAGAAAGAAAAAAAAAAAAGAAGAAAGCAAAGCGTGTGGGTAAACATGGCGGCCCCATGAACGCACAGCGTTACTCCTCCAGAAAAGTCGCCGCCTCTGCTCCTTTATGGAAATCTCTTCTGGAATCTCTTCTGTGCCTCATGGGCCCACCCCCCACGCCCCCAATCTCTTCTTGAGCGAAAGAGAGGTCCATCTTCAACACGTACTCTCCCCCCCTCCTTGCATCACCACAACAACATAGCTTCCTCAACACACCATACACACACACGCACGCGAACACACCCGACACGGGAACCACGACTACTCATACAGCGAAGTCGCCTCTGCTCCTGTTACAGTTAATCTCTTCCCTCCCCTCATTGCGTCCATACAAACACTCTCTCCTCTGTAAACAAATGACACAGACCCAGACACACACACAGGGACAGATACACTCACAAACACATACGTACACACGCACGCACGACACCGAGAACGAAAATATGCACAAACTCTCCCTGGATGGAGCCCTCTCTCTCCTCCTCCCCTTCTCCCCCCTCCCCTCTCACATACACACGCGCACACACACACACACATACACACACGCATACAATACACACACCACACACAAATACACACACACATACACACGCGCGTGCACACACACAGGAAGAGAAATGAACCGTTGTAAGAACAAACGAAGGAATTTGCTTGGTTAAAAAAAAAAAAAAAAAGCAAGTCCGAAGCAAACAACTCCAGGGCACGCACACATACATATGCATATGCGCGCGCGCACACCACACACACACACACACACACACACACACACACATTGCACAACACATGTGCACACAACGCGCTGCGCGCGCGCACACACACACACACACACACTCACAAACACATTCACGTACACACATTCACACTCACTCCACACGCACATATGCATACCTACACACAGTCCCCAATTCCACAAGGCAGATAATGCTCTGGGACCTAATCGCGGGCCAGTGGTACGGGCATCGCCCTACAATGGGGCAAGGGAGATCACCCGACTCCCGCTATTGTTTTCCACTGACATTAGTACACCACTTCACACACGCTGAGATAACGAAAGAACCACACAAACAAGAATGACAACAACACACAAACAGAAAGAGAGAGAGATGAGAGAGAGAGAGAGGAGAGAGAGAGAGAGAGCGAGGGCAGGAGAGGACAGAGAAAGAGAGAGGGGAGAGACAGACAGACAGAGAGAGACAGAGAGAGAGAGAAACATACAGAGACAGCAAACAAGTGGAGAGAGAGAGAGAGGAGAGAGGAGAAGGAGAGAGAGAGAGGAGGGAGAGAGAGAAGAGAGAGGAGAGAAAAACAAGAGAGAAAAGAGAGAGAGGGGGGGAGAGACAGAGAGGGAAGGGAGAGAAAAGAGGACAGAAGAGAGCGAGAGGGACAGAGGGGGAAGGCGAGGGAAGAGACAGGAGAGGAGAGAGGAGACGGGGGTGGGGGGGAGGGGAGGAGACAGAGCAGCGAGGGGAGGGAGAGAGGGACTGGAAAGACGAGAGAGAGAGAGGAGAGAGGAGAGAGAGAGAGAAGAGAGAGAGACGAGGGAGAGATAGGTAGGAGGAGGGGAAAAGCTGGAGAACGAGAATGGCAATGATAGTTTGTTCAAAAAGGCCCTCCTACCCTAATTACGGATGGTGTGTGTTGTGTGTGTGTTGTGTGTGTGTGTGCTGTGAGTGTGTGTGTGTGAGTGGGAGAGAGGGAGGAGAGAGAGAGAGAGGGGGGGGGTACCTAAAAAAAAAAAAAAAAAACCACCACGTAGCAATAAACAATCTTGTATTACTAGCCTTTGCACCCGTTATTGAATGCCCAGTTCACGCTGACCCATATGTCAGGCCCCCTGTTACCTCCAGGGTATCTTTCACCCATTTCACACACGCACTGCACGACAACAGACAGACATGACCAGAACAGACGAGACAGACAGACAGGCAAACGCGGCAAAAAGACACACCAAGACAGACAGAGTAACGTATATAATATATAAAGCATTGCCACACACAACAACACACTACACAGACCACAACACCCACACACACACCCACCAAACAGAGTGTTCGAAGGTATCGAACGAAACGGAGGAGACTAGACATGGGCACACACAAACAGGGAGCAGCAGACACACACACAAACACACAGGGAGTTTGAGGAGGAGAGGGAAACACCACCAGAAGGACACAGGAGCAGCCACAGCAGGCCACTATACACACGACACACAACCAAGTCCAGGACACACACACACACACACACAAACTCAGGCACCACACACAACAGCACACACACAACCCACCACACAGGCCAAACACACACACGGCACCAACCACACAACCGACAGACACACACCACACCCACACTGTGACTGGCAGACAGGCCTGACGCCGGGGGCCACCAGTGGCTGAGAGAAAGGAGACAGCCGTGCTGAAGACTGGCAGGGCTGACCGGTGCAACAGACGTGGCAGGAGCACGCGACTTCATTCACCATTTTGAAAAACGCTCAACAACGGCGGCGGTATCTTCCTCCCCTCCCCTTTGAGTATTACACAGCCGCCCTTAGGCTGGGCACTTCAGGAATGTGTGTGACTGTGTGTGTGTGTGCGTGTGTGTGTGTGTTGTGTGTGTGTGTGTATGTGTTTATGTCGTCGTATGTTGTATGTATGTGTGTGCGTGCGTTGGTGTGTATGTCATATGTCTATCGTATGTATGTGTATGTAGTCGGTGAGGGTGGTTGTGCAGCGAGCGGTTATGTGTCGTGGTTGTGGGTGTGTGTGTTGTGTGTGTGTGTGTATGTGTGTGCGCGCGGTATGCGCGTTATGTTTGTATGTGTGTTGTATGATCGTGTGGGCGTGGGGTGCGTGTCCTGTGTGTGTGCGTGCGCCGTGTGTGTGTGTGTGGTGGTTGTGTTCGTGTGTGTGTGTGTGTGTGTGTGTGTGCGAGTGTGTGTGTGTGTTGTATGTGCCTCTGTCTCTGTCAGTGTGTGTGTATGGATGCGTGCGTGTGTGTGTGTGTGTGTGTGTGTTGTGTGTTGGTGTGTGTGGTGTGTATGTGTGTGTGTACGGCGCGTGAGTTTGAGAGAGAGAGTTTAGGTTGAGTTAGGAGTGAGTGAGTATGAGAGACGGACGAGAGAGGGAGAGAGAGAGAGAGAAGAGAGAGAGAGAGAGAGAGGAGAGAGAGAGAGGGAAGGAGAAAAGAGAGAGAGGAGAGGGAGGTAGAGATGGAGGAGAGAGAAGAGAGAGATCAAGGGAGATGGGAAGATGAGAGCGAGAGAGAGAGAGGAGAGAGAAGAGAGAGAGAGAGTCAGAGACAAGAGCAGAGAGGGTGAGAGGAGGTGAGGAGAGAGAGATCAGAGGAGAGGAGGAGAGAGAGAGAGAAGAGAGAGAGGAGAGAGAGAGAGAGAGATCAGAGAAAGAGAAGGAAGAAGAGAGAGAGGAGAGAGAGAGGAGAGGAGGATGGAGAGAGGGCCGAGGAGAGAGAGAGGAGAGAGAGAGGGAGAGGGACGTTGGATGAGGAGAGATGAGAGAGAGAGAGAGGAGGGGAGGGAGGAGAGAGAGGAGAGAGAGAGGGAGGAGAGGGGAGAGAGAGGCGGAGGAGAGTGAAGAGAGGGCGAGGAGAGAGAGGGAGGAGGAAGGGAGAGGGAAGAGAGAGAGAGGGGGAGAGAGAGAGAGAGAGAGGAGAGGAGAGAGGGAGAAGGGAGGAGAGGAGGGGGAGGAAGAGGGGAGAGAGAGAGAGAGAGGATGAGACGAGCGCGAAGAGCGAGGGAGAGAGAGGGAGATCAGATAAAGAGAGAGAGGGAAGGGAGAGAAAGGAGAAAGGAATTCAAAAAGCACGGGAGAGAGCAGGCTTGAGAGCATTTGAGAGCAAGAGAGAGAGGGGGAGGGAAGAGAGAGAGAGATCAGAGAAGAGAAGGAAAGAGAGAAAGAGAGAGAGAGGAGTGAGAGAGGAGAGCGAGGAGAGAGAGGAGGAGAGAGGGAGAGAGAGATAAGAGAAAGGAGAAGGAAAGAGAGAAGAGAGAGAGAGAGAGAGACCGAGAGAGAGGAGAGAGGAGAGAGGGAGAGAGAGGATAAAATCAGGGTGAAGGGGAGGAAGGGGAGTTTGCACGGCAGAATAAGCGGGAGTGAAAGCGGATGAACAGAGGGAGGAAAGATCATAGAACGAGGGAGTGAAAGAGAGAAACAGAGGGAGTGAAAGAGATGACAGGGGGAGGAAAGAGAGGAACAGAGGGAGTGAAAGAGATGAACAGGGGGCGTGGAGTGAAAAGAGATGAGACAGAGGGAGTTTGACAGAGCTGAACAGAGGGAGGAAGAGAGGAACAGGGGGAGGAAAGAGTGAACAGAGGGAAGTGAAAGAGAGAACAGGGGGGAGTGAAGGACATGAAAGAGGGAGTGAAGAGATGAACAGAGGGCGTGAAAGAGGATATGAACAGATGGGAGTGTAAGAGATGAACAGGGGGGAGTGAAAAGAGATGAACAGAGGGAGTGAAGAGATGAACAGGGGGAGTGAAAGAGGTGAGACAGAGGAGGATGGGAAAGAGATGAACAGCGGGAGTGAATGAAAGAGATGAACGAGGGAGTGAAAGAGATGAACAGAGGGAGTGAAAGAGATGAACAGAGGGACCGGAAAGAGATGAACAGAGGGAGTGAAAGAGAGGAACAGGGGAAAGAAGGATGAACAGAGGGAGGGAAAGAGATGAACAGGGAGAGTGAAAGAGTATTAACGAGGGACGTGAAAGAAAGAGGATGAACAGAGGGACGGAAAGAGATGACAGAGGGAGGGAAAAGAGAGATGAAACAGAGGGAGGGAAAGAGATGGAACAGAGGGGAGTGAAAAGAGAATGAAAGAGGGAGGGAAAAAGATGCAAGAGGGAGGAAAACGATGATGAACAGAGGGAGGAAAACCAGAATGAACAGAGGGAGTGAAGAGAGAGATGAACAGCGGTGAAAAGAGATGAACAGAGGGACGGAAAGAGATGAACAGAGGGAGGGAAAGAGATGAAAACAGAGGGAGGGAAGAGATGAACCGGAGGGAGGGAAAGAGATGAACAGAGGGAGGGGAAGAGATGAACAGAGGGAGTGAAAAGAGGATGAACAGAGGGAAAGAGAAAGAGATGAACAGAGGGAGGGAAGAGTAGAACAGAAGGGAAAGAGATGAACAGAGGGAGTGAAAGAGATGAACAGAGGGACGGGAAAGAGGATGAACAGAGGGAGGGAAAGAGATGAACAGAGGAGTGGAAAGAGATGAAACAGAGGGAGTGAACGATATGAACATAGGTAGTGAAGAGATGGAAACGAGGTGAGTGGCAAAGAGATGAACCCAGAGGGATGGAAAGAGATGAACCACCCATATGGAGTTGAAAGAGATGACACCGGAGTTAGTGAAAAATAGATGAACAACAGAGGGATTAACGAAGATTACCAGATCGGAGGAAGGAGCGCTATGAACGATTTGAGGTACACAGGAGATGAAACCTAGGGATGTGAAATATA
>JADBJO010014362.1:7500-13517 GCA_016801955.1 Conus betulinus | reverse complement strand
GTGGTGCTGTGGGTGTGTGTAGGGTGTGGTGTGTGTGGGGGTGGTGTGTGTGTGTGAGTGGTGGTCAACGTACAAGCATGATAACGATGGTTGCCTGCCGGCTGACGGGTTGAAGCCAGACCAAGCAACACCCTCCTCAAAACTGTTTAATCACTTGGTCAATGGACCCCCGGTCCCACGCTAACAGGCTGTGTACGGATCAAACGCCTCCCCTATCTCTGTCCATCCTTCTGTTCAAACATACCTGTAACCAGGCGGACAGGGCTGTGTGTGTAGATGAAGGAGAGAGCCAGAGAGAGAGAGGGAAGAGTGGAGAGACGAGAGAGGGAGGGAAGAGAGTGCGGGAACAGGATCAGGATGGGAGGCGAGGGTGCGAGGGAGGGAGGGAGGCGGAGAGAGAGAGGGGTAGGGACGGGAGGGGAGGGAGGGAGGACAGAGTAGCAGAGTAGCTGACGGACAGGTCGTGTGTGAGAGAGAGAGAGGTGAGCGGAGAGAGAGAGAGACGGGAGGAGGAAGAGAGAGAAGAGAGGGAGAGAGCGGAGAGAGAGAGAGAGAGAGCACCGAAACTCGAATGTTTCTGTAAAGGCCATTAGTCCCATTAGCCAGAGGCGGGTGCAAGAAGTCAGGTGATTAACAAATTTACAGACAGTATGTTAACACAAATATATACATTCATGACCAAAAAAAAAAAATAATAAAATCATGGAGGACAACGACGCGCTCGCTTTGGAGTGAAATGGCCGGCCGACCACAACAAGATACCAGTTTCCTTCACGGGTGCGCTGTTATTCAGAAGACATTTAAACAAAGAGAGGAAACGGCAGAGGTTAGGATTTTGTGTTTTTGTAATATCTAGGGGAGTATTGTTTCTAAACTAAGAAAAGGACAGCACCATGTAGGCTAAAATGCAATTCATTTTCCAACACACCACACACATGACATGGTAAGATAAAAAATTCTGTTTGTCCATCCGCCTGTATTATAAAAATGCATCGTCAACACGGGGGGGGGGGGGGGGGGGGGGGTGGGGGGGGGGGGGCAAAGGGCCAACCCAAGGCACAAACAAACGGGCAAAGGGGGGCGGCCCAAGCGGGGGGGGGGGGGGGGTGGGGGGGGGGGGGGGGGGGGGGCCAAAAAAGGCCACAGTGCAACCAGGTGCCAAAGGCAAAACCCACCAACCTCTAACCAACAACCAAGGCCCGGCGGAACAAGGGCAAGGGGGCAGAGGGGGGGGGCGGCGGGCAAAAGGAAATCTTGATATTATGCATTTCAATTGGTTCATCGTGTCAAAGAATATGACATTTACGGTTACAAAGCGTTAGAGAGTCACCAGAACCATATTGTTAAGTATCAAAAACGTTTCAAGGTGTTGTTCAGGGTTGCTCTCGCTCACATTTTGCCATCTCTGTAATTGATCAATCACAAAATGTAGGCACATTCCCAACACCCTGATTAATTCAACATCTCCAAAACCAGTTCTGCAATGTAGACAGAAAGACAGACAGAGGGACAGGAAAAGGACGACAGAGACAGACAGAGACAGAGAGAGGCGAGAGCGCGAGAGAAGAGGGAGGAGGAGATGAGAGAAAGAGAGAGAGGTGTAAAAGATTTACGGTACCCTGTAACCTCTTCAGCGGCATAGACGTGACCCAACTGAAACAGCCCAGTGACAACCACATGCCTATACGCAATGCCTACAGAAATGGGTATGTGGTGGGGGGTGTGTGGGGGTGGGGATGGGGGGTGGGGGTGGGGTTGTGTAAGGGTAGCGCGTTTTAGCTACGATAACGGCGTGGGAAGGCGCCGTAAATGAAAAAAAAAAAAAAGATAATTAAAAGTGATGGAAACTTTGTGAGCGGCGCTTTGCGCTGTGTGTGTGGGTGTGTGTGTGTGTGTGTGTGTTGTGTGTGTTGTGTGTGGGTGTGTGTGTCGTGTGTGTGTGTGTGCGTGCCACCGTTTTGAGCGTGTGGTGTGTTGCACGCGAGCGCGCGCCGAGTGTTATATATATATATAATATATCTATATATCGTGGTGTTTGTGGTGTGTGTGATGGGTGTGTCTGTTGTGTGTGTGTGTGTTGTGTGTCTTGCGGCGCGCGCGGCGCGAGCGCGTTGTTAGGCGCACCACGTATGAGAGAGGAGGAGAGTGTGGTGTGGATGTCGTGGGTGGCATGTGTGTGGTGTGTGTTGTGTGTGTGTGTTGGGTGATGTGCTGTGTGTGTGTGTGTGTGTGTGTGAGGGTGCAACTGACACACATACTCTTGCACGTCTTGCGTGCCATTGCCTGTGTTGTGGGCGTGTGTGTGTGTGTGTGTGTGTGTGTGGTTGTGTGTGTGCGCGTGTGAATGATGTGTGTGTGCGTATGCGTGTGTGTGTGGGCGGCGCGCGCGCGCGTACGTGCGTGCGAGGAGCTGCAGCGCACTCTCGCTCGATCACGAGCGCGAGCGCTACAACCGTTATGTACTCAAGCGTTCACTCCTCCTCTATTCCACTCACTACAGTTTACTGCAGGAAAGGTGCGAGATGTTGGTGGAGTAGAAGGACGATGTCCCCGGTAAGGAAAAGACAATGACGTCAAATCGCCATCGCCAATCCACACACCCCCCACACCAGGGTCCCACTTTGTCGCGACGCATCTCTTCCTCAAGATGCACACAAATCCAACACTCTTGGCACTGACACCGCGTCGTCGCTGCTCCTCAGCAAGCAAACAAGCCCAGGCACAATAAAACACATAACACACTCCACCACGAAACAGCAAAGTTTAGGTCTCTGGCCGAATCGAGGACGGCTTCGTTCCACTCTCCGACGGGGCCAACGGCGAACATGATACCTCCCCTTCTGCAATCCCGTAAAAAAAGCTTCGCTCAGCTCAGTGTCGTAGGTAGTGGCACCCATGTAGTAGTAAAACCACGCAACAAGGAATACAAGCGGAAAACACCCAGGTTGTGGCGGACACGGGAACACACAAGCTGGATCTGCTCATCTCCCCGTGTACATACAAATCCCCCTGTGGGACAGTCGGTGAAGCGAATCAGACGAATAGGAGAGTGGCGAGGGGTGGGTGGGTGGGGTGAGTGTTTCAAAAAAAAAAAAAAAAACAAATTGCGTGAAAACCGATTCACGCCAGCCCGTAGTTTTTTAAACGGCGAGCGGACACTCACGTGCCAAATTCGTTCTGGAAAGGGAGGGAGAGGGTGAAGGGGGGAGGAGTTGGGCGGGCCGGGGGGGGGGGGGGGGGGGGTGCGAGAGCGAGGAGAGGAGAGAGAGGAGCCGAGAGGAGAGAGGGAGAGAGAGAGAGACGGCAACTCACTCACACACGGAAGACGCGAGACACAACCAAAGTGAACTGTCTTGTTCCGGCGATCGGACACGAGCGGTAAAACCATCTGGGCCGTTCGCTCTTGTTCTTCAGCGGTCCACGCCGGGTACAGACTCGTTGTGAGCGACCCCCCCCACCTACACAGCTGTTGTCACTGTGGTGGTATTGTCAGCCTCCAGCTGTGTCGTCACCGTGGTGGTATTGCCAGCCTCTAGCGATACAGCGCCTCCCAACGACACCACGCTTTCTCGCGTTGGTTGTGGTTCCATAACAACACAAAAAAAAAAACCATGGACAGTTTTCGTAGCTCGACGATGCTTGTGAGTTGGGACGTGGGTGTTTAAAAGCATGGTACATACATGCAGTTAAGACGACCTTTTAGATGCAAAAAAAAGTAACATAATATATTATGACTCTGAAGAGAACATTTCACCTGATTTCTTCCAATTTCTGAGTTACGGACACAAAGCTTCTGGTGGTGTGTGTGTGTGTGTGTGTGTGGTGTGTGTGTGTTCAAAAGACCACAGGAGAACTCTGGCCCTTGTTCAGTGACAAAGTAAAAAAACTTCGCCCTTTTCAGTTTACTGGAACAAAGAAACCCTCTGCACCTCAATTCGCGGACATCGAAAACTCTGCTCCCTCAGTTTCAGTTCGGTGACAAAGACCACCTCTACCCCGCGGTTCACTGACAGAAAACCCGCCTGCTCTGTCATCACTTCATCGATATAGAAAAACTTCTGCCTCTCAGTTTCAATTCAGTAACAAGAAAAATCTATTCAGTTCAGAGACGCACAAAACCTCTGCATCCCAATTCAGTGTAGTTTAGTGGCACCTTTCTTAAGCACAAAAACTGCTCCAGCTGCCTGGTTGCTGTTGTTGAAATCTATGTACCCCGTAACCCCCTGTGGGGGTCTCCGCCTCCCCCCCCCCCACCCCCCACACCCCCAACCCCCCTCTCTCTCTCTCTCTTCCCGAAGCGAAGCGCGAAACATCATCTTCACTCCAAAACCTCTCCATTTGGTGAGTCGTCCTTTGTTCTATTGGTTTGAAACCCTGACCCCAAAATGCGGCCCAATGCACTTCATCGTCTCTTTCAGAAGATCACTAGAACTTGTTTTCGTTAAAAATCTGTTCAGATGCTGCTATATTTGTTTCGTGAATTCTTTCAGATGCTCACTATATTGTTTCGTGAATTCTTGCAGTCCGAGAGATGTCGTTGTAACTATAATTTGTTGCGGTGGAATTCTTTCAGATGCTCCCTATATCGGTTTCGTGAATAAATCTTTCAGATGGGCTCATGCAATTTGTTTCATGAATTTGAACAAACAAATATTCGCCGACGATTAATTAAATTAATTTATCATCTGAACAGAACCCACCCCCCCCAAAAAACACCCGCCACCACCACCATACCACCAACCACAACACACCCCGAAAGTAAACTATATAGAGCCTACTAAAAACGATTTTCTGTTTCAAATGCACTTCATCCGTCTCCTTCAGAAGCTCACTCTTATATTGTTTCGTGAATACTTTCAGATGCTCACGCAATTGCTTTCGTGAAGGGACAAAAACAAAATCACCGATTTAAATAGTATATGAACGGAATTTTTTTTTTAAACCCAGCAACGGTATCCAACAACGATTGTCTGTTCACGAATACTGGAACAGGTGGCTTCCTATGTACACCGTGACAAAAACACACACACACCACACACCAGAGTTTCTTTCACAGTGTTGATTTCTCTTTTTTGTATTTTTTATATTCTTCTGTCGGCCACAGAAACAGGCTGTCATCGATTCGCACCGTCACAGCTTTGACTCCGTGTTTTTCTCATCACACTGACGACACCCAAGCACGCGTTTGTTGTTGTTGGCAATTCAGTTCATACCCCCCCACCCCCACCCCCCCCATCCTCCCATTACAATTTTTAAAACCAACGTTTGCCTGATCAGATACAAAAGAAAAAAAAAAGAAAAAAAAAAAACAGAGGGCACTGGCGGGAGTTCCTTCGTGTTCCGAATACTTACAAGAAGAAGAAGAAGCGAATAGGAGAGAAGAAAGAAGAAGCAAGAAGCGAGGGAAAAGAGAAGAAAGGCGAGGACAACAGTCACAACAGCCCCCCCCTCCTCTAGCTTTGAAACCGACACTCGACAGCGCACCTCACGGAGATGTGTGTATAAAATCACACGGGGTGCATCCTGACCCCACCTACTGACTGAAAAAAGTGTAGTCACACAACGTCCCGTATATCCCAAAAAACACCCCCCCCCCAACAACCCTCACCCACCACCCCCCCCCTCACACCACACTCCCGCCCCACAAGCACAAACAGAGTCTGCAGCCGCGACAGTCCTACGTTAGTCGGTCCTTGTAGTGACCTACTGTACCCCCCCCCCCCCCCACCACACACACACACACACACCCCTCCCTACTCCCCCTCTGTGCACTGCGAGTGTAGACGAGCACCCGCTCCCACGGGGTAGGCGCAGCACAGTGTCGGAAGTTTGCAAGGCAAGATCCGTGCGCGCTTCAGCACTCTCTGCATTACAACGACATAGCGCTCCCTCTCAGCTCGCTCGTAAATCGAGTTACAGACCGAGTGTTCTGTTGGTTCGTGTCTTACTGGCGATCGAAGCCTTTCCCCAGCAGCCGATTTCTTAGTTCTTCTCCCCCGATGTTCCCGTTGATGGCG
>JADBJO010014362.1:0-2500 GCA_016801955.1 Conus betulinus | reverse complement strand
AAGCGATTTTGAGAAAGGGAAAAAAAAAGAAAAGGGAAAAAGTATTCAGACCCTCTTGCATGATGAAATTGACACAGTAATCCACAAGAAAATTATAGCAGTACGAAAGCAGTTCTGATGAAATGCTACCACACAGTTTACGGGCGATTGCCAGACGGCCAATGCTTCTCTCACCACTAGCAGGTTAGTTACTGGTTACTTTGACCACAACATTCAAAAAACGTGCAACCAACGATCAGCGGGGAAAGCAAGCAGCCCTCTTCAGGTCGGCCTCTGCCGAGGATGGTAGACAGCCCATTGTGTTAAAACGAGAGAGGGAAGGGGAAGGTTAAAACGGCACAGAGCATGGGTCTGCTAACGAGGGGAATACAGGCGCCACGTTAATTAATTAAGCACGGTCAATAATCATAATACAACTCCAGCTCTTTCATTTGCCGCCAGCTGTGTGAAGTCCCTAACGCACGCGGTGTCTTGATGCCATTCAACACTTTCACCCACGCGAACCACTATCCAGTAGGCCTGCACGTTCACATTTCACTAACGCTGCTAAAACACGAACGACAATCTTTAAGCAAAATAATAAAACAAAATAATCCCCCCCCCAAAAAAAATTTAAAAAAAAATAAAATAAAATAAAAGAAAACAGCACGAGGTTCGGACCACCCGCGCGATACGCGCCAGCACATGTCACAGAATCGTCAACTTGGGAGCGAAGATCCACCCACGCACAGGACCCTGTAACTCCCCCCCCCCCCCCACACCCCCCCCCCCTTTTGAGGGTATCTCCGGCCTCCGGCGCGTCGCCGCGACTCACCCCCAGTTTGCTCACTTCCACTCACGATTTGCCATTAGGCACCTCCGTAGCACACACACACACCACACACACACACACATACTTGCTGCTTCTCCTAACCCACTCGGTCACTCGGTAAAGAAGGAGATCTGATTTGGAGAACAAGCTCTTTCTGCTTTTCATCCGTTCTGGTCACTAGTGTGGACAGGCGTTCATCCACACACACGCACACAAGAGGGCGGGCGGACGGAAACAAAAGCAAAGAAAAGAAGAAGAAAAGTGAAGGGATTTCTTCGATCGGCCAGTAATCCTGTGCCACAGTATCGGGCTGTATCGACACAAGCATATCAGCCCCCCATCCACCATCTCACAGCTCTGTCACACCACACCACCGGCACCCACCACCACCAGCCTCAGCCAAAACCTTCAGCTCCTCCCTCGCTGCCGTCCTCCACGGAAATCTGGGACTGAGGTCTGGCTAGTAAACACCAGAGCAGCAGCCTACACCTTGAGAACAGAGCCCAGAGAGAGAGAGAGGAGAGAGAAGAGAGAGTGGTAAAAAAAAAAATCAAAACAAAGTAGGTCTACTGTTGGCATAGAAAAGAGTATCGGCTGCTAAACCTCCAACGCCACGCGATTTCGTCTACATCACGTGATGATCTCTGGCCCAATGAGGACAGAGAATAGATCTCCTTCCGCCTTGTGAAACAGCGCGAAACGCGTCAGAAGTATGGATGTGTACGGGGGGGGGGGGGGGGGGGGGGGGGGGGGGGGGGATTTGCTTCGCTTTTTCGTTTGCATGACTTTTCGCTGGTTCCACAGAAATAAAAGCCCTTCAACTGTATGGAGGTCTGTGCTTGTCAGACTTTGTAGACAGGGGGAAATCAAGTGCAAACACTCATTGTGACAGCAGTCCATGTGATTAATGTAAATTTCACTGGACAGAGAGAGAGAGAGAGAGAGAGGAGAGAGAGAGACCCTGCTGTCATCATCACCACCAGTCCTTCATGCCCACCCACTCCCTCAACCACCCTCCCCATCCTTCCCGCGTACACACCATAATCAATCACCTGACCCAGTTTCTCAGCCGGCGCACGTTACGTTACCACAGTTATCTGGAAGTGAGTGATTTTCATCAACATCCCCTCTCCCCTCCCCCCCTCACACCCGACACTCCCTCCCCACCCCCATCTTCACCTCTCTCCCCTCCCTGTCAAGTGGTGCGCAGCGCAATCGATTGTTGAAGCTAGCAGGCTCGCATGCACGTGGCCAGGGATGATATAGACCCATGGATATGCAAAGCTAGTTGGGCTAGAGCTAGCAAGAGATGGAAAAGCAAGCTGCCAAGTGTGCAACGGACGCCCCCCCCCCCCCCCCCATCCCCCTTACTACGTGGTGGTGATCGGTGCTGACGGACCTCCCTTTGACTCCACACGGCAACGGTTGGGTGGTGTTGGGTTGAGGAAGGGGTGGGGGGAGGGGGGGGGGAGGCGGAGGACGGTGAATGATGCATGATGATGATTGGGAGGGGCTGGGTGTGTGATCAATAGTTCTGTGCCGTGCCTTCACTACAATTCACTTCTCCTGCCTGCCTGGTCGGTCCTCCTGCCCTTTCGATTCCATTGTTTGCTGGGGCTTCTTGCATGCTCTGCGGATTCCTCTCGCCGAGCGGCAGGAGGAAAAAAAAACAAACAAAACAAACTGCAA
>JADBJO010014361.1:27804-42804 GCA_016801955.1 Conus betulinus | reverse complement strand
GGTTCATTTTCAAGGAGAACCTCTTTCATTGGGTGAGACATAGAGAGAAGATCTTGTGTGTATTTAAAGAGCACATGCAAAGGGTGAAATAACAAGCACACAGGACCAGGACAGACAGAGAGTGGGAATAACTGAAGGCAAATCATCGTTTGTCTCCATTTTCCCACCCATTAACGCATGAGATGCGTGCTGCTTCCGAGGCCCCGGAACAAAACTCTTTCAGTTTTTTCCCAAAATGTACCCTTTGCAGAATTGGAGAGATGCTTAGGATTTTGAAGATGCTTATCTATAATCAGCACGTAACGCACTTTTTTTTTCTTTCTGTTTTGCTTTTTTTTTTTCTTTCTTTCCTTCTTTTATTTTTGTGAAGGAGAGGACAGGGATGGATCAGAGGGTGGGGTTGCAGAGGGAGGGAAAACCATTGTTTAATTCATTTTCCCCACTCGGTTATTGTCCTTATGAGCTTAACCAAACACAGAGAGCCAGATGAGCGCGCGCGCACGCGCGTGTGTGTGTATGTCTGTGTGTGTCCGTGTGTCCATGTGTTGTGTGTGTGTGTGTGTGTGTGTGTGTGTGTGTTGTGTGTGTGCGTGTGCGAGCGCGCTCGTGTGTGTGTGTGTGTGTGTGTGTGTGTGTGTGTGTGTGTGTGTGTAGCGTGTCTAGTTTTAACGTCTGTCCACACGATATGAGTGTGTGTGTGTGTGTGTGTGTGTGTGTTGTGTGTGTGTGTGTGTGTGTGTGTGCGCGCGCGCGCGAGCGCGCCAGTGCGTGGGTGCGTTCGCGCATGTGCGTTAGAGAAAGAAAACAAAAAAAACTGTATAATAACAAGTGTAGAATTATAATCAAATACTGACTCATTTTTTGTTTTTCAGAGATTTTTTTTTGTCAGTGTCATCCTTCTATGCCCTAATTTCCCCATGCTGCCTCTCAACTTTTAGGCACATCAAGCCCTCTTTCAATACATCCTTGAATTACCAACCAACCAACCAACCAACAACAAACAAACCAACAAACGAACAAATAAAAGAACATCATGTTATGATTCTTCATTCAGTATCTCACATTTTAACCCCATTTGACACGAGCTATCCTACTTCACGCCCCCCCCCCCCCTACCCTAGCATTTCCTAGCAGCTACCTGGTCTAGCACTCATCCTGATTCCATGTTTGTAACTTCATGATTTGCGTGATAATTATCTCATTATTTCGCTTAAAATGTAGCTGAATACTAGTAGTCGGAAACCCCATGTGTACGTTCTCTTCTTTTCAAAATGATACAGGTTATCAACCTTCTAATCACTTCGCTTGAGTTGGGAGAGAACTGAAACATCAAGGGTTCGCCTTGCTTTAGCAATCTGCACCTCCATGAGTACTGAAAAGGTTAACCCCCCCCCCCCCCACACACACACACACACACACACACACACAAACAGACCACTTTTAGACCTAGGGGTTGAGATAAAAAAAAAAAAATGGTGATGACAAAAACTCTAACACTTCTCTGTTTTCAACCGTCTCGGTTTTTTCTTTGCCGTGTGTCAGGAATGAAGGCGGTGTTGTTGTTGTTTGTTGTTTGTTGTTGTTGTTGATGTTTTATTGGTGGTGGTGGTGGTGGTGATGATGGTGGTAGTGGGTCTGAGGATGGGGGAGAAACGAGGGGAAGAGGGAAGGCAGGGGGGCAGGAGAGAGAGAGAGAGAGAGGGGTAAGGGTAGCGAATGTCAAAAAAATTTCTGTTGCGCAAATCCCGAACAGCGAAATCCTGTTAATGGTTTTTTTTTTTTTTTTTGCTCTTTATTCTTTTTTATCTTCAATCTATCTTCAGTTATGATGATAATGAAGATCCAGAGAGAATAGAAGAAGATCATCAACATGACTGATTCCTGTCTGTTTCCAGTGAGAGTCTCTGTTCTTTCTTTTAAGCGATCACTTCAAACTGGGCAGTCAGTCTGTTCATGATGGATCCCACTCTTTCCATTTTGCCATTTATCTTCAGTTCATGAAAAAAAAAGGGGAGGGGGGTGGGGGGGGGGGGGATCATGGTAAGGGAAAGAGACGCCCCACTAGAGACCGACCCATCTCAGTGTGTTATCAGCGGTATCAGTATCCTAGCCGTATCTGAAGATTGGGGAACTGGAGTCCTCCATGTTAGGCCTCATGTTGTGCGGACGATCCAGCGGGGCAGACGCTGGCAGGTGACCCAGAGACGGCGATAACATCTTCGCTTCATGCTGCTGGGCACCAGGTAGCTGTTCGGCCATGACCTCTTCGCGCTCACCATGCTGAGAGCTGATTGGCCGTAAGGCACCACGTGACTGCCGGCCAGGGCTCGTTGTTGCTGCCGCTCCACCTCTTTGGGCAGGCTCTCATCGTTGAGGGATCTCGCGAGAGCGCAGGAGAAGAGAAGCAAGATGGCGGAGGCAGAGAGGAAATGGTGGATCGTCAGCATTGTTCTGTGGACAGGATCAGAAACGGGGCATTGGTTTAGAGGTGTGCTACTGAATTGATAACAGAAATTACTACTGTTGCTGTTACTTTTACCACTACAACTACTTCTGCTATTGCTACTACTATACTATTACGACAACTACTACTACTACTACTACTACCACCACCACCACCACCACCACCACCAACACCAACACCACCACCACCACTACTACTACTACTGCCTCCACCTCCACCACCACTGCTTCTTTATTACTACTACTACGGCTGCCGCCACTGCTACTACTACTACTACTTTCTATTGCTGCTGCTGCGATATCTACTGCTGCTGCTACCAGCAACTACCCTACTTAACGTTATGTGTTGTTTTCTGAATGAAACGCTCATGCATGTAAACTTTCCAGGCAGACATTTTAACAAAAGTGTCTGTGAGTGTCCGTCCGTCGTTCACTTTACAGTGATGACATAATTTGAATGTTGGAGACAATGCGTAAAATATTCAAACCACACAAATTTACTTATTTCTTATTTGATGTCTTTAGGATAAAAAGAAATCCTTGTTGATTCTGAAAAACCAAAGGACACATAATAGAAACAAAATGGTCAAAATGTTTTTATAGCAAATAAAAAAAATGTCAAAATCAGACAAACTGCATTGGAGAGGAACCACACAGTGGGTTAAGTGATCTTGATGCCCATCACACACACACACACACACACACACACACACACACACACACACACACACACAAACGCAATACAACCAGTTGTGATAACTATCATGAGGACGGGTTTTTTTTTTCAATGCACGTGTAAAATGTGCGATGTTGGTCGACCCTGTTTCACAGAAAGAATCACAAGAGGATCAATGCTTTCGTTGACCTTATGGCCTTGGACCAAGGTTACGGTCGAATCAGTCGGCCTCTTGCTACAAAGTTGGAGGTCCCATATTCCATGGTTCAAGCCGCGCCCAAAATCATTTCCGAGATTTTTTGAAACTTATGACTTTCTGGTAGAAAGAAGAAGAAGAAGAAGAAGAACAACAACACAACAACACAACAACAACAACAACACAACACCAATAAGAAGAAAGACAGAAGAAGAAGAAGAAAAGAGAAGAAGAAGAAGAAAAAAACACCACCAACACCAACAACAACATTTTGCCCTTGATCTAGGTCAAGGTCACCGTCAAGGTCAACATAATTAGCTCTGTTTCCAATGGTTTACAATATTCTATATAATCCAGTCCCTCGTTAGAGTGGTTACGATCCGTTGGTTTGCGATATTTGAAATATGTCGGTCCAGGACATGCAAGTACCGCCCAGCGTATACCAACACAGGTACAAACGTACAGACACAGGTATGCAGGCACATGCCCAATTGAAACATGCGCGCAATACATGCATACTACAGCACACACAGACAGACAGACAGACAGATAGACACACACACACACACACACACACACACACCACACCACACCACACCACACAACACACCACACCACACACACACACACAACCACACCACACACACACACACACTCACCTCTCTCTCTTCTCACCACTCCTCTCTCCTCTCTCTCTCTCCTCCTCTCTCTCTCTCTCTCTATCTCTCCTCTCTCTCCCTCTCGTCTCTCTGTCCCTCTAAAACATGCATGCTCTAAAGCACGCGCGTGCACACACACATATGCCCACACACTTCCGAATGACTACACAGTCATAAAACATTTCCATGAACAGAGAGACAGAGAGAGAGAGACAGAGAGAGAGAGAGAGAGAGAGAGGGAGAGAGAGAGAGAGACAGAGAGAGAGAGACGAGAGAGAGAGAGAGAGAGAGAGAGCAGAGAGAAGCATTCTCCCCTAAATTACAACTACCACACGATGGGCCTCAACTTCAGGTGGGCGTGGGTAAAAAGAACCCCAGTGAATGCGACATAACGGATAAAAACTGCAAAACCCCTAACCTCTATTTGTCGACCCCATAAGATGATGAAAAACCTTTTTCTTTTTGCTCGAGAGCTGTCAAAGGGGCAGAGTTCACCAACCGATCTGAAAGAATTGATGGTTACCGTTTAGTCTCTGCAGTATTCTGGGAACTGGGAAAACAGTGGGCGGAAATTAACAGCCCCATACTCCCTTACTTCACCCCTCACCCCCTACTTTTCTCCCTCCAGAACATTTAAGCCAAATTCAATTCCCGCAAAACAAAGTGGACAAAAAAAAACTAACAGTAAACATTCGTCAGCAATTGTTCTGCCTGATATTGTTAGTATGCCCCAAGTTTATTAGGAGTAGTTTTAGTTTCACTCCAGCTTCTTCTCGCGCCACATCTCCCCCCCCCCCCCCCCCCCCCCCCCCCCCCCCCCCCCCGTTTTTTTTTTTTTCTTTTTTTTTTTTTTGGTTGGAAATAATTACATTAACTACGGCAAAGGTGGGATCTCACGCAGCCTCGAAGGATGCCAAAGATTATGCAGAGCTGACAGAAAAAGGGCAGTTGGTTTTAGATAACAGAGCCAGTAGCAGAGCCGACCGGCTGTCTCTGGAACGTTTTTCATCCGCTTCTACATTTCTGCCCCTTCAGCGTTTGATCATCATGTGACTCATCAAGAACGAGAACTCCGATCATTTGTTGCACACATCAGGGGAGACATCATGGCGGTGCGTAGCCGGAAAAAGAGTTCCCCCTGCTGACCCTCTTGAATTGTGTTAATGAGAAGGTGGAGAAGGTTTGCAAACGAAAAGAAACGGAATCCAAAACTTTCTCCTGTTTTTTCTTCTTCTTTTTCGTTTGCCCGCCTGAACTGTGCGAAGAGTCAAAGGGACGTCACTCTAAAGAAGTGTTTTCCAGCTCTGTCGATAGTATGTCAGGGCTTGGGTCTGTTTTGCTCCGTCCAATTTGCAACGTTGTCACTCCGTTTTTTTCTTTTTAATTTGTTTTTTATTTATTTATTTTTTTTGTAACTATCTTCTCCTCCGTCTAACGCCTTCAAGAGTTCCTAAAAGGATATAATGTTCGAGCAAAGCACTGGATCATGTTAACATTGACACACTAATAGTGTTTTCTTTTCTTTGCTGATATCAGCAGGGTTTTTTTTTTTTTTCTTTTCTTTTCTTTCTTTTTTCGTAAGGTCAGAGTTGCTGTTCGGTGGGTTTGATGCTGCTTGGTAATGGATGATTTATCTCATGTTGGATGAAGCGTGGCAGCATCACAACCCTTCATTTTCATGGCTGGGTTTCTTTAGAGATCCGCTTCTAGCGCGCCCAGGAAGATGGATATATGTCAGTTCACGAAGGAGACTGGTGCCGCGTTTCACGCCAAATGTTACGCGTCCTCCTTTCAGACAGAGGTTAAGGCCGGACAGTGGTGGTTGTGGACTTCGCTGCTGCCCTTGAGAGGAGATTTCAGGGTTTGCATCCCCTGTTGCTTAATGAGGGATCCCCAGGAAAGGGAACTGTTGAACACTTCCTGGCTTCTAATCATGGACAGTGGAACCTGTGACATAATGTTAATTCTGGTGACAACACGTTTAAACAGATAATTCAGTGGAAGCCATGACATAATATTAATTCTGGTGAAAACACGTTAAAACAGAGGAGTCAGTGGAACCCGTGACATATCATATTAATTCTGGTGACAACACATTGAAAACAGAATTTAGTGGAAACCCGTGATGTAATATTAATTCCTGTGACAACACGTTAAACAGAGAATTCAGTGGAACCCATGACATAATATTAATTCTGGAGACAACACGTTGAACAGAGAATTCAGTGGAAGCCAAGGCATAATATTAATTCTGGTGACAACACGTTAAAACAGAGAATTCAGTGGAAGCATGACATAATATTAATTCTGTGACAACACGTTGAACAGAGAATTCCGTGGAAGCCGTGACATAATATTAATTCTGGTGACAACACGTTGAACAGAGAATTCAGTGGAACCCATGACATAATATTGCTTCTGGTGAAAACACGTTAAACAGAAGATCATTTGGAGTCAGTAACAAACCATTAATTCTGATGAAAAACATCTTAAAACAGAAGATTCAATGGAATCGGTAACCTAGCATCATTAATTCTGGTGAAAACACCTTAAACGGAGGATTCAGTGGAATCAGTAACATAACATCATCAATTCTGGTGAAAACAACGTTAACATCATTAATTCTGGTGAAAACACGTTAAACAGAAGATTCAGTGGAACTGTACTCGTCCGTTCGAATGGCAATGTTGTTTATAGCCCAGCCGACCGCACAGGGCCATATCAGGGCTGGCCCATTCGATTGAGATTGACCGGCAGCCGAAGTTCCCTGAGCTGAAGCATGCTCTGAGTTCACGTTTACAGAGCAGTACATTTCTTTTTTTTGTCTGGCCCGCCCTAAAAGTTAGATAGGAAAAGGATTTTTTTCTCGGCTTAAGACCCTCCCCCCCTTCATTTCCGACCCCCCCCCCCCCTCCAACCCCCCTCCCCCCCCCCCCCCCCCCCCCCCCCCCCCCCCGCCCCCACCTCCCAGGTTAAAACCACCTACACAGCAATGATTGATAATTTCAAGCACTGGAGACACTAAATGTCAAAGACACAGGAAAACACTATCTATTCTCGTCTGCCATTTTTTTTAATAGCAAGTGTTTCAATTATAGACCAACCTGTGTGGTCCATTCTGATTGGCTGATGTTCTCCTGGCTCAGCGAATGACTTGGCACCATACATGACCATGTTGGTATCACAAACAGTGACGTAAAACAGCAAGTTTCCTGAAGCGAATTCGCCAGCAGCAGTCGCGATGGTCAATCCAGTATCGTCAAAATAAACGCTAAAAAATTGTATTCCTCCGCAGCAGATGATTGAAAACCCAGACAGGGATCACCATTCATCGCATGCTAGACCCCCGTAATTGTCTGCCCTTGGCGGTCGGGGAGTCCATCACTGCGCTGTCATGCGTTAAAGGACTCACGGCAACAAGCAAGCCGTCCCTGGCAATATTCTGTCGGAAATTTCCATTGCATGGGGAACATAAACAAACACACACACACACACCCCCACCCCACTCCAAAAAAGCCGGGTGGCGCTGTAACCGGGCGACACGCTGTCACCGGGGAGCAGCCCGAATTTCACGCTGGCAGATCTGTTGTGATGATAAAGTTAATACAGTACAATTGCCGCCTATTGGATCCCTCTGCCAAAGGCATTTCCTTACAGACTGAAGGAGGAGAAGAAGGTTGTGAAATAAAAGAAATGAAAACGATGAAGGTGACAAGTGGGAGAGGAAGAGGAGGAGGAGAGAAAAAATATAAAGAAAAGTGAGGAGAAGAAGAGAAAGCTAAAAAAAAAAAAAAGGAGGAGGAGAGGAGAAGAAGAGAAAAGGAGAATGGAGGAGAAGAAAGAAGAAGAGAAGAAGAAGAGGAAGAGATGAAGCAAAAGAGAAGAAGGAGGAAGGAAAAAGAAAAGAAGAAAAAAGAAGAAGTAAGAGAGGAAGAGAAAAAGAAGAAGAGACGAATAAGGAGGAGAAGAGAAGAAGAAGAGAGGAGACGGAGAAGAAGAAGGAGAAGAAAGAAGAAGAAGAAGAAGAAAAGAAAAGTGGATAAGTAGGGAGAAGAAGATAGGAGGAGGAGGAGGAGAGGAGGAGCAGGAGGCGGAGAAAGCGAAAGAAGAGAAGAAGATTCAACACAATACAAAATCAAATTAGGAAAGAAAGGAGAAGTCATGGCGATAGCATTGACCACAGAACTGCCTCTGAAAAAAAAAAAAACAAAAAACAAAAACTCAAACAAAATTCACCATTCAAAAAAAAAAATCTCAAGAAACAAAACCGGTATTCTCATACATTAAAGACAAACAAACACAAACAAACAAACACAAAAACGGAAACAGGGGAAGAGAAATGGCGGGGAGGAGGGGAAGGAGGAGGAGTTTGTGTGTGGGGTGTGTGTGGGGGGGGGGCTGACGGGGTGACAAGAGGAAGGAAGAAAGGAGGAAGAGAAATGGGAAGAAACGATGGAAAAAAACAACAAACAAACAACCAAACAAATGAACAAAAGCCGAAGAGGGTGAAACGCTGGAGGCAGTAGAAGCAGGGAAGGCCAAAAGACGTCACTAACAAACGGGCTTTCCTTCTCTCACCAAGTCAATCAGAGCATTATCATATCATGTGATCAATCAATACGGAAAAGTTAGGAGAGATAGAACGCATACTGCCATGGAGACAGGGAATAAAACAAGGTTATGGAAAGAAAAAGGAAAGAAAGAAGAAGAACGAGGAAGACAACAAAGAAGGAAAAGAAATTGAAGTAAAAGAAGAAAGAGAGGAAAAAGACAAGGAAGAGAAAAAGGGAGGAAGAAGAAGAAGCAGAAGAAGAAGAAAGAAGAGGAAGAAAAAGAAAAAGAAGAAGAAAGAAAGAAGGAGGAAGCAAGAAAGAAAGAAAGACACGGGAACAGAAATTAGAAGCAGAGAGAACACGATGAACAAGAAGAACAAGAACAAAATGAAACAAAAGAACCAGACACAGAGGAAACAGAAAAAGGAGAAAGACGACGACGACGAAGAAAGAAACAGTAGTACTAGTACTAGTAGTATTAGTAGTAGTAGTAGTAGTAGTGGTGGTGGTGGTGGTGATAGTAGCAGTAGTAGTAGTATGATGTAAGTAGTATGTAGTAGTAGTAGTAGTAGTCGAAAAAAGAAGAAGAGAAGAAAGACACACCGTCTTGTTGTTTTTCCTTCGCCTAGCCGACCACAAGGGTCTAAAAAACAGCAAGGAAGGACATAGCAGCAGCAACAACGCCACCACAACAGCAGTAACAAAGCATAAACAATGTAAAGATCTCCAGTGAAGTGAAGTGAAACTAAAACGCAAATCCGAAGCATTAAAGAAAAAAAAATTTCATATTTCACATGTCAATCAGATCCGAGAAAACAGAGTAATTATCAAATCACTCTCTCTCTCTCTCTCTCCCTCTCTCTCTCTCTCGCTCTCTCTCTCTCTGGGGTGAGTTCGTTCACCGTACGTAGCGGACGTGTTTGCAGAGCTCCGACAAATGTCGATATATTTTTCTCAATAACTACAGAAGCCAAGCATCTTTATACTTCATTTGAGTTTAGCAAATAGACACAATTGGTTTGTCGATCATGGCCTGTATCAAATTTACACGCAAGAAGTTGCTGTGGATGTTTTTATTTTTGTTTTCAAAATTTCATGCGAAAGAGAAAGCCTCTTGGCCAAGCAGTCACGGACTTCGCGCCTATCGCTTCGCTGGGCACTCAGTTTGACACGGACTCCACTCACTGGCTGTATGTTGATTGCGCTTTGTCTCGGAATAGACACAGTACAACTTCGGCCAATGGCGTATGTCGCTGCACCGTTCAAAATGGAAACAACTGCAACATTTCTGTCCACATGACAATGGAAGATCTACGGGTGTCTTTTTTAATGCTTGGCTGTACAGACACGTTCCTGAAAAGACAACCTGGTGAAACCCAGCAGATACGCTCCAAAGTAAAACTTCTCTTCAAAGGGGAATTTACCGTTATCTTCTCTGTGCCATCGCCACTGTATTCGAAGCAAGTCTCCTCCTCGCCTGTGGAGATGTGGAATCCAACCCCGGACCAGCAACAGTGAAGGAACAGAGTGGAGGTGAGCGTGGTGAAACGATTTACAAAGAAAAAGAGCAAGACTTAAATTCCCGTTTGTCCCTCCTTCACGATAACATAGCTGTCATAAAACTGAAACCATATCAAGAATGGAAAATGCGAATCGGCGACAAGGACAGATTATTGAAGACAGATTGATAAGCGTTGAAGACAAAATTGACCGCCATCTGACCCAGATAGAAGAAATTCAAAATCAGCTGACAACTGATATCTATGATATGCGAAAGGGATGTCAAGAATTATCAGAAGAAAATAAAAATCTGAAACAAAAATTATATCTACTTCAAAACAAGTGTGACTACCTTGAAAATCAGAGTCGGTGGAATAAGCTTCTCTTTTTTGGCCTTCCCCTTGAAACATCCTGGAAAAGTGTGAACAACAACTCGTGCAGAATGTCATCAAAAAGGACTATCTATTAACGAAGAAATATATTTAGAACGCGCTCATAGAGTGGGCAAAGCTAACATCGTCAGATTTTTGGCCTTTAAACAAAAGCCTCTGGTTCTCTCTCTGGCTCGGCGACTGAAGGAGTCAGAACTGTACCATGGCATCTACATCCGAGAAGATTTTTTCAGCAACTGTACAAACAAAAACGAAGAGCGTTACTCAGCATGAGACAAGATCTAATATCCAAAGGAGAAGTTGCAAAAGTGCGTTTTGACAAGCTTGTCACGAAAAACGCTGTCTGTGAGTTTGACCCCGTCAGCCGACGAGTGACAAGAAGCCAGACAGGTACCAGCAGGGTAACAGGAACCTCTGCTACAGGCCAGGCCAGACCAGGACAACACAGACAGCAACAGCACCGTGCGGACAGATCAGCGGGTCTGCTTCTGCCAGTGGAAGAGTACCCTCCGCTGCCGTCGAGGGGACGTGAAGGAAATCTTCACTCGCTCAGTGGCCAGTGACCTCAGACCACCGGCACCAGCCAGTCGACCTCCAGGCATGGTGCCAGGAAGCAGCCTGAAGTTGGCGGCAGGGGAACAGGGAACAGCAGACAGAAGCAACGAGGAGCCACAGGTCCGGGAAGATCGTCACCCAGGGATCGGCCCCTTGTTCACGACACTAACTCTGCCACTCACCCCGGCGCCAAGTACAATCTGCGGACAAGAGCGGCACTGAACATGAATGCAGCAGAACCAGGAGCAGGACGAGCGAGAATGACAGCAGCAAGGCAGGCACCCGCACCACTGCATGGTGCCATGGAGACAATGGCCCCACACTCCCCCGGAAAAGAGGATGGAAAACAAACCAAAAAAACAAAAAGACCAAACAAACAAAAAGAAAAAAAAAAAAACAAACAAAACCACCACATACAGAAAGACAGAAAAGAAAAGAAAAAAAAAGTCTACAAGATATGTCAGAGAAAAACTCAGAAAGAAGAAAGAAAAAAAAGAAAGAAAAAGAAATGTATAGAAAGAAAAAACAAAAAAGAAAAGAAAAAAGTAAGAAATAAAGAAAAAAAAAAAAAAAAGTCAAAAAAAAAAAAAAAAAAAAAAAAAACCCCAACACAACACAGAAGAAAAAAAAAAGACAGGAAATGAAAAACAAATGAACAAACAAACAAACAAACTCTCAGTGAAAAAAAACACAAGCCAACAAATCTACTCACAGACCAAAATTTCCACCAACAGGTGCGCGCACTTGTTCTGGAACCGGGGAGAATGAGAGGGTCGAGGAGGAAGGAATCAAAAGGAGAGAGAAGGAGAGAGAGAGAGAGAGAGAGAAGGGAGAGAACTAAGAGACGATTCTCCAAGACTCTCGCCGAAAAATGCCCAGTCGAACAGGAACAGCAGCAGCAACAGCCGAGACGAAGGAGGATCACCAGCGCGAGACCTGTGTGCTGGCCTGACTCTCTCGTCTGTCTGTCTCGCTCCACTCGAGTTGCTGCTATTTGTAGTCGTCCTTCAGTGGTGTGATGTGGTGGAGGGGTGGGTGGTGTTCGTCGTTGTGTGTGTGTGTGTGTGTGTGTGTGTGTGTGTGTCTGAGACAGAGAAGAGGGAGAGAGGGTGAAGGGGGGAGGGGTGGGAGTAGGGGGTCGGGGGTCGGGGGGATGGAAGGGATGCAAGGGATGGGGGAGGGGAAGGGAAGGGAGGTCGGGAGGTTGGGGAGTGGGGTGAGAATAAACGGACCGCATATGATCGTGTGGTTTATGGTTTTATGCGTGACGTGCGCACGCACACGTGTGTGTGTGTGTGTGTGTGTGTGTGTGTGTGTGTACGTACTTGCGTGCGTGCGTGTGTGTGTGTGTGTGTGTGTGTGTGTGTGTGTGTGTGTGTGCATGCGCGCGTGCGTGCGTGCGTGCGAACACGATCGCATCCCAGTCAAGGTATACCTTCCAGCGCGTGTGCTGTCACGACACTTTGTCCAATCAGAATGGACGACAAGTTAGCACGTGTGCGCGTGAGCGGGCGATCTGTTGTGGGAAAATCCGCTGTGGGGTGGCGTTACGTCACTTAAAGCGGTGTGTGTGTGGGGCGGAGGGAGGGGGAGGGTGGGAGGGGGACGGGGAGGGGTACAACAAGATTCTGACATCCTCGTTCAGTCGTCGACCTTCAAGTCGATTTTTTCAGTTGGATCAATTCAGGTTTACTACACTCCGCAAATCACACGTTTTCTGAGTCGACCGCTGTTTAAACACACAAGCGACAGAAAATAACAGACCTCTACCAGAAAGAGAAGAACCGCAAGAAGCGACAAAATACGTTTTTCTTCCTCCCCAAAGAGCTGACAAAGAAAGAGAATCTCTAACTATGGGGGTAGATAACTGATTCCACTTACAAGAAATTAATTAACCCCAAACAAGCCATTTTAGCTTTCTAGAGGTGTTGCCAGTTTCTGGTCAGTGTGACAACACGTCAACGCGGATGTCAAGGGAAGGCGATTAAAAAAAAAATTCTAATAAGTACTATAATTCTCAGCAACTTTGCCCTAAAAATTCGGACTTGTTTCTTTCTTTTCTTTCTTCCTGTGTACGCAGGCTAATACTCCTGCAGATACTGCCTGTATAGATGGGCAGTGGAGTTTTGTGTGTATGACCGTTTTCTTATCCCGCATTAAGGCAGCCATACTCCAACTTTGGGGAAGGTGCATGCTATGTGTAACACGTCATCCATACCAACGGCCAAACTGGCCTTCTCTTCCGAAAGTTGGTGATGGGATTTGACACGTGAGCCAGATGTTATGCGTGCGTTCACACATGAAACCTCGGTTTATAGTCTCATTCGAAGGACTGTATGGGAAATGGAGTCAGAACCAATATTATCTACGAGGGAAAAATCCCCCTGTACCGAGACGGCCCGGCAGAGATTCTGAGCTATTCTGGCCCCCCTTTTCCTCCTTCTTTTTCTTTTCTTCGTGTTCAATCCCCGCCCCACCCTCCTTGTATCCATCCCCTTCCACCCCTGAGTCTCCTTTTCCTTCCGTATACTTTTTTGTTTGTTCTGTTTTTGCAGTCTTATCTCTGCCACCTCCCCTCTCCTCCTCTCGCCCCACTCCCCCACGCCCAGCTCTCCACCCCCCCCCTCCCCCCTCCCCCTTTGCGTCCTTGCCCACCTGTGCTCCCTCAACGGTATGCATTACTCCCACGACACCACTTCAATCAACCCTCGACACAGCCTCGTCCCTGTAGGGTCCCTGGTGCCAATAGTCCACCGGAGCAGTTTTGAGTGTGTGTGTGTGCGTGTGCGTGTATGTGTGTGTGTGTGTGTGTGAGAGAGAGAGAGAGAGAGGGAGAGAGGGGAGATAGAGAGAGAGAGAGAGAGAGAGAGAGAGAGAGAGAGAGAGAGAGAGAGAGAGAAGAGAGAGAGAGAAAGAGAGAGAGAGAAGAGAGAGAGAGAGAGAGAGAGAGAGATGTTAGAAGAAGAAGAAGAAGAAGAGAAGAAGAAGAAAGAAAGAAGAAGAAAAGAAAAGAAAGAAAGAAAAGAGAAAAGAAAGAAAGAAAGAAAGAAGAAAACGAAAAAGTGATCATCAAAGTGTATCAGCATCAGACACTATTAACAAAAGTCAGTGAGATCAAGCATTTTCTTTTTTCTACAGTTAATAGTTCTGCAACATACTTTGCAAGTAAACGTATAATATTAGCATCGTCAGTGGATAACAAATCACGTAAATTATAACGTTTTTCAACTATTATCTCGAATAGCTGAGACTTCAACCTGATGTCTTCATATTCGTTACATTCAATTACTAATTGTTCTTTCATCTTCTCTCACTTCATTTTCACACATCATGCAGAAACCTTCAGTACTTTCCAAACCAAACCACTTCTTGTTGCCTCTAAGACTGAGAGACAGAGAAGAGGGAGAGAGGGTGAAGGGGGAGGGGTGGGGAGTAGGGGGTCGGGGGGTGGAAGAGGATTGCAAGGGATGGGGGAGGGAAGGGAGGGAGGTCGGGAGGTTGTGGGGAGTGGGTGAGAATAAAGGGACCGCATATGATCGTGTGGGTATGGTTTTATGCGTGACGTGCGCACGCACACGTGTGTGTGGTGTGTGTGTATGTGTGTGTGTGTACGTACTTGCGTGCGGGTGTGTGTGTGTGTGTGTGTGTGTGTGTATGTGCACGCGCACACGTGCTAACTTGTCGTCCATTCTGATTGGACAAAGTGTCGTGACAGCACACGCGCTGGAAGGTATACCTTGACTGGGATGCGTTGGTGGGAAATCCGCTGTGGGGTGGCGGTACGTCACTTAAAGCGGTGTGTGTGTGTGGACGGAGGGAGGGGGAGGGTGGGAGGAGGGACGGGGAGGGGGTACACCAACAAGATTCTGACATCCTCGTTCAGTCGTCGACCTTCAAGTCGATTTTTCAGTTGGATCAATTCAGGTTTACTACACTCTGCAAATCACACGTTTTCCTGAGTCGACCCACTGTTTAAACACAAGCGACAGAAAAAAAATAAACAGAC
>JADBJO010014361.1:7500-23939 GCA_016801955.1 Conus betulinus | reverse complement strand
GCTCGACAGTCATCATGTGCTATGCAGGCCTCTATACAACGTCTAGTTCACTAAACCCAACATAATCCAATTCTTTTCAGTCAAGACTTGTCGATGCAAGTGCAACATGCTACGTCAATACTCACATTCAGTTATGAGCAAAGCGTGTTCCTGCCCTCTACTATTAAGTTTCAATCGGGACAAGACATTACCTTCTGTTACTGGTACCTGCTGGAACGACTTTCTTTATTTAATGTATGATTAATTTTATACGTATGAACCGCGTGGCACAGTTCGGCAATGCAGACTGTGGACGGGGATCCTTAGTCGATTCCAAGCTGTTTCGTTGTGTGTTTGGTTGTGGTGTTGTTGATTTTTTCAGCTCTACCGGCTGCTTCCTAGAGTAGTTTGCTGTGGCCGTCACTGGGAAAGACCTGGCTGTCTGGGGCACAGTCGGTTGTCGCCCCCGCCCCCCCCCCCCCCCCCCGCCCCCCCCGTGATGGATTCTCTCTGAGAGTGTTATGTCACTTTACTGCCGTGCGCGGTGTCTGTATCCTCCCGGCCTGGTTATGCCGTGATTGTTTTATAATGATCGGTAATGCAGTCTTGTCCCGCGTGCGTTTCACACTATAATGGATCTCCCATCATCACAGCATCATCACCACACATCATCATCATCCTCATCAGCACCATCATCATGCTCCATCATCATCATTTTCATCCACCATCAACATCATCCAATCATCATCGAGTTACAATAAACCGTCGGTTCGCTTCCGATTCTCCTGAAAGTAGCTAGTCTCATGTTCCCACACAGGTGTTCTGAACTGGGTTTCACACGTCCGTTTCGATGGTTTTATGATTACTCCCTTGACCGTTTCTTCTTCATAGCCCCACCAAGCGCCCCCCAGCCCCCATCCCCCCCCCCCATTCCCCCCCATCCCTTTCACCCCCATCACTGATATTTGCCGCGGTTCAACCTTGTCCGCCCCTGCTCTAAGTTTTTTTTTCTCTTGAGTTTTGCCTGAAAGCATTGTCAGGGTAAGAGAATCTTTTCCTCGTGCTCGTACTTTTCAGTAGCATATATGTATTTATTTATTTAAAAGCTCACTCTTGAGTCCTCCGTAACCTTGCTGTGGGACAGTTAGACTAGACAGCGTCACTGTTTCTAAGTATGGCACGATGAAGAGGCGTGCCTATCTCGTCTCGCCGCATTCGCTTTCCCCTAACCTGACTCAAAACACCCATTTAACACTGCGTGGTGGTCAGACAGAATCGTTTTAGCCGAGAAAAGATTCTCCCCCATCATCGTTTTTAACTCACAACCTGCCCGGTCCCGAACAGACAAACGCTTTATTGATTTCCAGCCCCCCCCGCCCCCTCCCCCCCCCCCTCTTATTCAGTCCTACTCAATTCAAGGTTACAATCAAGAGAGGCAAGTCCGCCATAACCCAGGACGTCCACGCTCAGCCAATCATTGTCATGATCTTCTTTGGTTGCTGGTTGTTACTTCTCTTTTTTCACTCTGAGCTGTGTTAGAACCCCCCCCCCCACTGCCCCCCCCCCCCCTCTGCCCTGTATGCATGTACGCCATACAAGTGGTTTTTTTGTGTGGTCGGCTGGCTTAAGACTCAAAACTTCACATCCCGCGCAGATGTTGCTTTATGTAGAGACAGGGGGTCCAAAGTGGTCTTTGTTTGTAAGTCCAGAGGCGTGGTTTCTGTTTCTGCTTTGTTAATCTCACAAGTCCTGGGTTCAGTTCCCCACTCCCGACCAGTCAGTTCAGACTTTTCCCGTCAAGTGAAACTTTGTGTGCAGACTCCAGTGCCTCTAACTAACGAACACCCCCGCCCACCACCCCTCCTACCCACTCCACCCCCAACTCCTCCTCCAAAACTCCAATCCTTTAGAGGTGACTTTTAAGAGAGGTCAGTGGCGTAAATGCTGTGTAAAAAGAAAAAATCTTGTATGCAAATTAACCCCCATTCTCCTCTCGTAGAGAAAAGTTTTCTATCCTGTGCGGTGAAGGGGTGGTGGGGGGGGGGGGGGATGGATGGCACGAAAACGAAACATTCATGCACTTGTGTCGTGTTCGGGGACTTCATCCCGACCGAACACAGAATGTGGTAACCTGAACTGGGGTGACGAAATTTGAAACGGTTTGCACAGCAAAAAGCTCACTAAAAGTAAACCTCAGAGTTCCAACGCGACGCGGACGAAGAAGACGGAAAGAAAAGGAAGGAGGGAAGAAAGAAAGAAAGAAAGGAAGGAAGGAAAGGAAGGAAGGAAGAAAGAAAGGAAGGAAATAAGAAAAAGACATCATATACTCATCCACATTCATGGGGGATCACTTCTCGTTTCCACAAGTGCCTAGTTCTTTAATGGAAGTATACGTTGGCGTTAGTTTTCAAAATCAGTAGAATGTCAGCGTTCAGTTTAAATGAATTGGCACGATTACTGCTGTCCCCGCCGCCGTTTCTCTCTGACTTAGCCTTCTGGCAAGAAGACTGGAGCATGTAACAGATGACAAACCCTTTCAAATCCGCCCCACCCCCACCTTAAACCAAATTTATCATGTTCCTCTGGTAGCCGTAAAGAACAGTCTTGGTGTTGTGTGCATACAGGCCGACATCTTTTTTACGGTGCCAATCGTGATCTTTTAAACTTCGAAAAACTTTGTGGTACATTTCATACATGTCCTGGGGCCACTCTGTGACATATTTTCCTAAAGAGTGTTGGGATGTTTGTGATGTCATATGTAACAATTTACAGCAAACTCTATTAAACCTTGTTAAAGAGACGGTCCCAGCCGATTTGATTTCCTGAAAGAGAACTTTTTTTTTTTTTTTTTTTTTTTTTGATCTGAATTTTATTGGGAAAAAAGATTTTGAACCAGCTTGGTGCGTTTTATAAAATCTGCTTTTACAGCAAACTGTATGAATCCTTGTTCAAGATGTCGCAGCTGCGTGTTTCGCGTAATGTTGAGATTTCCTGAAAGAGATCAACATTTTTCAATCGGATCTAAAGGTTTTTTTATGGAATGAAAGATGTAAAATATCAACCTTTACACCTTTCTGTTTATTTTTTTCTTTTCTTTCTTTTTTTTTTTAACAACAACATCCTCTTAAAATTGTGTGTGTGTGTGTGTGTGTGTGTGTGTGTGTGTGTGTGTGTTGTCAGTACAACTTTTGATGTTAATCTTACACAATAATTGTTTCGAGGGGTCAGTCCGTTGGTGTGTGTGTGTGTGTGTGTGTGTGTGTGTGTGTGTTTGTGTGTGTGTGTCCTTTCTTTCTTCTTTTCTTTCTTCTTCTCTTCTGCTTTTCTTATGTGAAGAATGACTGTGACGAGGTGGCAGCCCTTTGCAGTCGGGCTGGGCTATAAGCAACAAGAATTGAATTCGTTCTCATCCCCTAGCATACTTTGCCAAGTGTGTGTGTACGTTTACATAATATAATATCGCTGCGCGTGTAAGGGACCGCATCGTAGAGTCTCTTACGAAAGATGCATGTGCCTTAAGTTACCTCCCTTGAGACGCTCTTCTCTTCCGTCACTGTGAATGTCGCCTGGTAACGACAATCTTCCCAAGGGATGTCCCCATGAAGGAATTAGACGTACACCGACTTTCTCCCTGACGCTGATGAATCGCGCGCGCTCAGCGCAAACATGTTCGTGCATGCTGGTCTCTATAAAACGTTCTTCTCGGTGCCAATCCTCTGTGATTCATACAGGAACCCACTCTCCTTCAAAACCCCTCCTCCTTCCCCCTCCCATACACCACGAAAATGTTCACGCATCAGGCGCGCGCGCGCGCGCGCGCGCGCTACACACACACACACACACACACACACACACGCCCACACACACTCTCTCTCTCCCCTCTCACTCTCTCTCTCTCCTCAACACACACACACACAACACACACACACACACACTCTCTCTCTCTCGTCTCTCTCTCCGCGCTGTCTCTCTCCTCTTCTCTCTGCACACACCCACAACACACACACACACCACACCACACACACCACAACACACACATTTGCACCAGTCAAAGTCGTACATCTGCAGTCATGTTTTTCGGCAATTTTCAGTTTTCAACGAAGTCAATATTTCCTTCGAATTCGTGATCAGTACAATTATTGCTTCACGTATTCTACAATATGAAAATTTTGTATGCAGATCTTGCGGTCAGTTGCGAAACTTACGATTTATCGAGGTCAGATTATTAAAGTGCATTTGGTACCACGCAAAGGAGCCGATATAAATGAATATCTAACAAAGACAGAACCAAAGATTAGCCAGAAAGAATGACATATTACTAAATACAGCAAGTAAGAATAAATCCTTTGTGGTTTCAAGTCTAGCAAGGAACACGACAGCATATTAAATAATGTAATCGCTTCTAATGTCACAGCCACCAAACTATAATATATACAACCAATTTGTATTTGTGGCTGAAATCAGACAAAATTCAACACTGGGGTTAAGAAGACGAAAATCTGAAGAGGAATGCAGAGAAGGAAATAAGTCTTATCTGTATCTTCAACGTGACTATCATTTGAAACAAGTCTAGATTAAAACACACCACGTGGCGAAGAAGGAGATGGAGTCTTTGCTTTGGCCCCTGGGTTACTTGGACTCCACTCACAGTTCAAATCCCCTGCATCCTCCGGACGAGAGCATTTCTTTCTTCTTTCTGCGTACACAGGCTGATACTCCTACTACTCCTTCTGCGGACACTGTCTGTATAAGACAGGCAAGTGGAGTTTTTGTGTGTATGATGACTGTTTTTATTCCGCCATCAAGGCAGCCATAACTCCATCTTCGGGGAAGGTGCATGCATATGCGTAACGTGTCATACATACCAACGGCCAAACTGACCTTCTTTTTCCCTCCGAAAGTTGGTGATGGGATTTGACGTGTGTGCAAGATGTTGTGCGTGCGTTCACACACCGGAACCTCGGTTTATAGTCTCAATCGAAGGACTGTATGGGGAATGGAGTCAGAACCACATGTTTAACCTCTGCGGGAAAAATCCCCCTGGTAACGAAATTCGAACCCACAACCCTAGGATCACGAGTCCAGCGCTCGAAACCCACTGAGCTCTTTTGGCCCCCCGGACGAGAGTATGAAAACCGAAAGCCCTCCGGTCCAGTGTCCACGTATCCTCCTCACCCATCTCTTTTCCCCACCTCGCTCACTCACTCCCAGTCTGATTCTCCATCGCCCTTGAATCGCACGTGAGTTCGAACGGGCAAGTTGCCTGTCATGTTTCTGTGTGATAACGTTCTGGGTCACAAAGGTCACAATACAGTCCTGGATAAATGTTCATTTGATTCTTTGTACATTTTTTTTTTGTCTCTTGTTGTTGCTGGGCCCGGACATGTGTCGGCACAGAATGTATTGGTAACTTTAGAACGCCCTCATTTAAAAAAAAGATGACGGGGGGGGGGGGGTGGGGGGGGGTGGGGGGGGGGGGGGGGGGGGGGTGGGATGTGCCTTCCTTATTAGTGTGCCTGTCGTCTGCGTGTATGTTGGTGGATAGGGTAACCACAGGGGGTAATTCAGACTTGGAGTTGAGAGTGTGCAAAAATTGCAGTTCAGTTCATGTGTAGTGTGTGTGTGTGTGGTTTGTGTGTGTGTGTGTGTGTGTGTTTGTGTGTGGTGTGTGTGCGTGGCGTGCGTGTTGCGTGCGCGCGCGAGCGCGCGTTGTGTGTTCGTTTACGTCTTCGTTCCCTCCCTCGTTTGATATTTTTTGGCACTGTATTTTTTTTTTTTTTTTTTTTTTTTCAAAACGCGCTGAAAACGACAACCAGCAACGTCAAACTCACTCCTTGTTGTGACGTCACATCTGTGAACTGTCACACTCTAAGCTAGCTTACTGATAAACATCAGGAAACTGCGTCGTATGCCAGTCATACAGATGGCTAACTTGCCTCTCTAAAACAGTTACGAAAAAAAAAAAAAACGTGTCTTAATGTCACTCGAGATGAACCGCCGACGCTCTCTCTCAACAGGAAAATTGTGGCCAATGCCACGCAAAGAAATGTCCAATTGCCATTTGAAAACAGGCGAAACGGGTGTCAACAATCAATTAGATAAGATGGCTCTCTGCCCTCTCTAGAACAGAAAAAAAGCTGTTTTTAATATTGCTACAGAAAATCTGACTGACTACTACTCTTGAATCAGGACAACTGTGTCGGTGTCACTCAAATAAGATGGCTGACTACCTCTCTAAGACAGGAAGAAAATCATTTTAGTGTCACTAAGGAAACCTTGCTGCTGACACTCTACAACAGGAACATTGTATCAATGTCACTCAAGGAAGCTTGCTGACTTCAATTCGGAAGCATGAAAAGCGTGTGTCAATGTCACTCTGAATTGCTTAATTCTGAGTCAGCCAAATGCTATAACCAAATTTGACAAAGAATTTAAAATAAATCCGCCCAGATAACTGGGGCAAACAAATTACCAGACAAAACCACGACGCGTTTCGATCTCTTAGGCCTTCTTCAGGCAAGAGAAACCACATTCAGGACAATGAAACGAAGAACGAGCAATCACTTTACCTTCTCACATTCGGCGCAAGATTGCTCGCTCTTCGTGTACATTGTCCTAGATGGTGTTTATCTTGCCTGAAAAGACTTAAGAGGTCGAAACGCGTCGTTTTTCGTCGTGTTTGTTTGTCGCTGTTATCTGATGGATTACTTAAAGTTCTTTTTTTTTTTGGTCCGTTTTCTGCCTGCTGTCACACACCTCATTTTGAAACCAGATGCATTTTGCGCTGGCTTCCCATCACGGTGTATGTGTTCCCCTATGTGTTCAGTGGTACCATCATTGTAGTTGTTTTGGACCTCATATATTTGATAAACATAAACAAGTAGGGTAAACTCTTGCTCCTATAAGAAAACCTAACACAGAGTACCTTTTATTCAAGACTGGCGCAGTCTTTTAAACTTGAATAAAGTCAGACAAATACAAAGACGAACAATCTAATTGTGGGGAAAAAAAAACAAGCGCAGGTCAACATTACATTGTTCGTCTTTGTATTTGTCTGAGTTTATTCAAGTTTAAAAGGCTGTGCCAATCTTGATGAAAGTTACTCTGTGTTAGGTTTTTCTTATGTGAGCAAGAGTTACCCCACTTGTTTATTGTTTACTGTTCCCTGCCTCATTTTATTTTCAACCTCATATATTTGGTTTGCTATGGACTTTTTTTTGTGTAAAAAGTCAGCTATATTATTCTTCCTGTTAGAACGTGGTGAGTGTACAATCTACTTCTGGCATTATCAACCCCATCCTTTCCACGCATTGTTGATTTAAGAGTTAGTTTATCTGTACGTTAAACTTTCATATTCGACCTACAGTCATTAGCAGCGGAAGGCGCCTATGTGACAGATAGCGAAGAGCGCGCAGTCTACCTTTCTCGCTCCAGTAGTAATGACGGGTCCAGCCTGTGTCGCCGGTGGGACGGCTCTTGAGACTGTGACGAGACGCTGCCATTCTGCGACTTCAGGATGTTTAGGGTATCTTAAGATACCCCCACCCCCACCCCCACCCCGAAAAGTCAGTTTACGCTAGAATCAGAAAACAAGTCACTTCGAGAGTTATATCTGCTGTTAAACAAAGAAAGACACATCAACTGTTTTTTCATACTTAAAATGTCAGCGACAACACTAAAGGTCTGTTGCGATGAGTTTAAAAAAACTGCATTTGGGCTTGAAACAGGTCTGCTACTAACGTGATTTTTCTTTGAAAACCCAAAAAGTCTTTGGGATGAAACTCTTTTCTTATTATGGATATCTATTCCCCCCAAACACGACACATCGATTCCAAGTGTCGTCATTCAAAGGTCTGCAAAGATATTCATTCAATGCTCTTCAAATGAAAAGTCTCTTACACTTAACGTCCGTGGTAGTGCTGCTAACACGTTCCATGGAAACTGAAACTGAACAAAAACATTCATACAGAATACAAGTGATCCCTACGGTTTACTGCCGGTTGAGTTTCATTTTATGTAGTATGTCAGGGGGAAAATACTTTTATCCATTTGACCTAAAACGTGTCGCTGCGTGAGCCGCAAGAACCACTAGGTGGATGTTTATTTCATTGGTTACAAGGATTGCAATCTTCTTTTGGGGGGGCGGGGGGGGGGGGGGGGGGGGGGCTGAGACTCGGGTCATTTCCAGCCGATTTTCTCTGTGAAGTACGGGAGCGTGGGTTTTTTTTTTGTTGTTGTTGTGTTGTTTTTGTTTAGTTTGTTTGTTTGTTTTTTTAAAGACTCAGCTGAACTCTTAATTCACACATGCCTATGTATTTCAGAAGACCCCTTAAAACCTTGTTCAGGGGATGTCCCCACCAGATGTAATTTTTTTTAAATTTCTGACGGAGATTTTAACATTTTTTTTTCTGTCTAGTATAAGATAATACAGAAGAAAGATTTTTTAAAACAAATTTCTGGTGTGTTTTTCTAGAACCTGTGTTTTAAAGGGTTGTGTGAAGGAGTTTTTTTTTCTGTTTTAATGACTTGTGAGTTGACATCGACGCGGTGGCAGCCCTGATATGGCCCTTCGCGCTGAGCTGGGCTAGAAGTAACATCATTTACCTTACTGTGTATTTCGATCTTTCGAACTAAATTTGTCGCGTTGACGTCAATTCTGATGTAAAAAAAAAAAAAAAAAAAAAAAAAAAAAAAAAAAAAACTAGTTCCAGGCTCTAGATTGATTTATGATTTATTTGATGTCACATGTAGGCAATGAAACGCTTTGCACTATAATGAAGGCGATTTTCCTGTACCTGATACCGCACCGATGTACATGAGCTGTTTGAATCTTACCCGACTTGCGCACGTGGAACAAGCCTCCTGTCACACCGTGGGGTTGGAGCTGAGGGATGGAATCTCTGGCTTTCCTCTCTCACAATTTACCTCTCTCCTCTCCCGTCTTGCACGCCTTGTTCGATTTTCCTGACTGGGCGGGGTAAATTTACTCATAACCTTTCCGAGAACAGTTCGAACCGACGCGGCTGTCATCAAATCTAAATGCATCACACGAATCTTGCCTCTGTATTCGATTTCGATTTGATATGGACACCTAGTGATGTGTGTGTGTGTGTGTGTGTGTGTGTGTGTGTGTGTGTGTGTGTGTGTGTGTGTGAGTGCGCGCAAGTGTAAAAGTGTGTGTGTGTGTGTGTTGTGTGTGTGTGTGTGTGGTGTGTGCGCGCGCGCGCGTGCTATCGTACGTTCACATTATTCATGGCCATAAAACAAAATGTATTTGTAAACTAAATGTTCTCTGGAGTGACGAAAAAAAAAGAGAGAAAATATTGACAAGAACACCGCAAAACAAAGAGAAAATGATAATAAAAAGTATTAAGATGCAGAAAAAAGACTATCTCGTTGATGTGAACCTTTGTGAAAACTGCAGAAGAACCAAAATGGTTTCAAATGATTAAAACAAAGCAGAACAGAGAGACTGACAGGCAGATAGACAGACAGAGACGAGGGCTAGAAAATTGATGTAAATGGTAATTCGTGAGAAGCGAAACAAAACGCACAATATTGTCTTTGTCTCATCATGCAGCTTCATTCCACTCCACCCCTCTCCTTCCTCCCCCCCACCCCCTACCATTAACCTACAGATATCTGTGTTCTTGCCATTCGTTTTTTTTTTTTGTGTGTTTGTTTTTTTTTGAGTGAAACGATGTTTTCTTTGCTTTGTTTACCTGTTTATCATGAGACGAAATGCAATAATTTTGTGGAAGTACATGCTCGGACCTTTCATTAACAATGTCACAAAAATGTCAGCATGATGGTATGAATAATGACTGACGTATGAAACCTTGAGTAAAATCACGGGTGCAATGACAAATACGGTGTGTGTGTGTGTGTGTGTGTGTGTGTGTGTGTGTGTGAAATATTAACATTGATTCTGATTCAGAAATAAAGGCGGTTATCAGGGGGCCAGAATAGCTCAGTTGGAAGAGCGCCAGACTCGCAATCCAAGGGTTGCGGGTTCGAATCTCCGCCAGGCCGCTTCGGTATAGGGGGATTTTTCCATCGGAGTTAACATTAGTTCTGACTCCATTCCCCATACAGTCCTTCGAATATTATAAACCGAGGTTCCGTGTGTGAACGCACGCACAACATCTTGCACACACGTCAAATCCCATCACCAATTTGCGGAAGAGAAGGCCAGTTTGGCCATTGGTATGAATGGCACGTTACACATAGCATGCCCTTCTCCGAAGATGGAGTTTGGCTGCCTTAATGGAGGGATAAAAACGGTCATACACACAAAACTCCACCACTTTTGCTGGGTAATGAGAAAAATACTTGTCTGTCCATATAGGGAGTGTCCGCAGGAGTATCAGCCTGCATACGCAGAAGAAGAAGGCAGTTATCTGTACACTGTCTGGAAAAAATCACTTCAGAACACAATATCGTTGTGTTCTCTCCTGACTCCACGAAGATTACCGACCTCTACTCCCTGGACACTTATCATCTGTAATCAGCATTTCTCCATTAGAGCGCCAGTCGATCTTTTTCTTCCTTCTTTTTTTTTTCCCACCCCCTTGAATCTCTCCTGGAAACCAGATGGACAATAACAGGGTTTGCCGAGACTACTTCCGCTGAATTTTGCCTCCAGCTTTTGGAACCAAGAGGGATAATGTTCCCATTCCTCAATTATGGCAGCTATCTTCCATATTCCCATGATACTCTCCCTTTGCTGAAATTTACGTACAGCACCCCTCCTACCCTTTTCTCGGTATCACTGTTTCTGTTCTTTCCCGCCATTCTGGGGGTAGTAAAGCTGGTTGTTAAAAATGAAATGAGATACTCTTTATCTAACAGCTCTCTGGAGAAACCTGAAGCGTTTGTCTTCTCTGGGCTGAGTAATCTGGATGCTACAACCATGCAGGCAGGAATGAGATGTAGCCTATACTCTCTCTCTCTCTCTCTCTCTCTCTCTCTCTCCCCCCCCCCCCCCCCCCCCCCCCCCCCCCCCCCCCCGTGTATGTGCGTGCATGTGAGTGTCTGTGTGTGTACTGTGTGATGCAGATCTTTAGGATACTTATGTAACAAAAGCAATAAAATGCTTTTTATGCAATATGAATAGAAAACAATTATTACTATACACAGATCTGAGAGAGAGAGAGAGGGACAGAGAGAGAGAGAGACAGAGAGAGAGAGACAGAGAGAGAGAGAGAGAGAGAGAGAGAGATTCCAAATTGAGGATAGGCATGGCTTCAAGATCAACCTTTTTCAGACTGTGGCATAGAGTACTTAACATTGTATCGAGTGACGAAAAAAGGAGAGAAAATATTGACAAGAAAACAGCAAAGCAAAAGAAAAAAAAAAAATCAAAATGCAGACAAAAAGATTATCTCGTTGAAGTGAAACCGCGAAAAAAAGTCAAAGAACCAAAGTGGTTTCACATGATCAAACCAAAGCGAAACGAAAAGATTCACACACACACACACACACACACACACACACACACACACACACACACAGAGAGAGAGAGAGAGAGAGAGAGGAGAGAGAGAGAGAGGGAGAGAGAGAGAGAGAGAGAGAGAGGGACGCCAGAAAAAATTAACTGATGGAAATGAGAATTCTTAAAAAAGCGAAAGAAACCACATAACCTCTTTGTCTCACCTGACAGATTTATTCCTCATCACCCTTCTCCCTCCCCCCTCTCCCCTCCATTACCTTACAAGTGTCTATGTATTTCGATCTGGCTTATGCTTTTTTTGTTGTTGTTTTTTTGCTTTTTTTTTTTTTTTTTTTGCATTAAGAATGGTTTTGACGCAGAAATAAACATGGTTAGCTGTTCTGAATGAATCCCTCATTAACTTGATGCTACACTTGCACAGCTGAACGTTTTGCTTGACCCCAGTAGTGATGGTGATCCTGTTAGCAACATTGCACTTATCTTCATAAGGTGCAATCTATGTTAGTCTGTAACCTGGACAAGCTGTAATCTATATGAGCTGTAATCTACATAAGCTGTAATCGATGTAAGTTGGAATCTATATAAGCTGTAGCCTATATAAGCTGTAATCTATATGAGCTGCAATCTACATAAGCTGTAATCTACATTAAGCCGTAATCTATATGAGCTGTAATCTAGATAAGCTGTAATCTATATAAGCTGGAATCTATATGAACTGTAGCCTATATAAGCTGTAATCTATATGAGCTGTAATCTACATAAGCTGTAATCGATACAAGCTGGAATGTATATGAACTGTAGCCTATACAAGCTGTAATCTATATGAGCTGTAATCTACATTAAGCTGTAATCTATATGAGCTGTAATCTACATAAGCTGTAATCGATATAAGCTGGAATGTATATGAACTGTAGCCTATACAAGCTGTAATCTATATGAGCTGTAATCTACATAAGCTGTAATCTACATTAAGCTGTAATCTATATGAGCTGTAATCTACATAAGCTGTAATTTACATAAGCTGTAACCTATATGAGCTGTGATCTACATAAGCTGTAATCTACATAAGCTGTAATCGATATAACCTGGAATCTATATGAGCTGTACCCTTATAAGGTGTAATCTATAAGACCTGTAATTTACATAAGCTGTAATCTACATTAAGTTGTAATCTATATGAGCTGTAATCTACGTAAGCTGTAATCTACATAAGCTGTAATCTATATGAGCTGTGATCTACACAAGCTGTAATCTACATAAGCTGTAATCTATATGAGTTGTAATCTACATAAGCTGTAATCTATAAAAGCTGTAATCTACCTAATACTAATCTATTTGACCCTTACCAGGTCTGCCCAATGCAGCTCACTTCCTGTCACGCCAGGGGATTGGACGGAATGGATTCTCAGTCAGTTCACGTGTACCCCTCTTCCCCCCCTCCCTCCCCCCCCCCCTGCCACCCCCTCCCCTCATCCTCTATCTATCCCTGCCACCAATCCCATCTCCCCTTCCTCTATCTGTTCTGCCCAGTTTGATTTCATGATTGGATGGGGCTAGATTTACTCATAACATTGTAGAGAGCGGTTCGAAGCGACAGCTGCCATCGACTTGAAATGCATCACACGAATCTTGCCCATGCATTACACGAATCTTGCCTCTGTATTAATTTCCGCTTAATGTTGACGCCCAGTCACGTAAGTGTGTGTGTGTGTGTGTGTGTGTGTGTGTGTGTGTTGTGTTTGTGTTGTGTGTGAAGGTGCACGTGTGTGAGCGTGTGTGTGTGTGTGTGTGTGTGTGTGTGAGTGTGTGTCTGTGGCTGTGTGTGTGTGGTCTGTGTGTGTGTGTGTGCACGTGCCCATGTGTGAGAGCTTGTGTGTGTGTGTGTGTGTGTGTGTGTGTGTGTGTGTGTGTGTGTGTGTGTGTGTGCATTCTCGCGTGTTTGCATTATTCATGGCCATAAAAGAAAATGCACTAGTAAACTATACATGGTCAGAAGGAAAATTACTACAGAACACAATATCGTTGCATTCGGTCCTGATTCCACAAAGATTACCTACCCCCCCCCCCCCCCCTCCCCTCCCCTCCCCTCCACCGGGCGCTTATTATCTTTAATCAGCCTTTCTCCGTAAGAGCGAAAATCGGTCTTTTCTTTCTTTTTTTTTTCCTTTGAAACTCTCCTGGAAACCAGATGGACAATAACAGGGTTTGCCGAGACTACTTCCGCTGAATTTTGCCTCCAGCTTTTGGAACCAGGATGGAAAATGTTCTCGTTCTTCAATTATGGCAGCTATCTTCCATATTCCCATAATGCTCTCCCTTTGCTGAAATTTACTTTACGTATAGCACCCCTCCTTACCCTTGCTCGGTATCACTGATTCTTTTCTTTTCCGCCATTCTGGGGGTGGTAAAGCTGGTTGTTAAAAATGAAATGAGATACTCTTAATCTTAAAACTTCCTGGAGAAACCTGAAGCGTTCTTTTTATTTTTATTTTTTTTGTGTGTGTGGTGTGTCCCTGTTCTGAAAGTTGCAATCAGCAGATTGTGTGTGTGTGTGTGTGTGTGTGTGTGTGTGTGTGTGTGTGTGTGTGTGTGTGTGTATGTGTGTGTGTGTGTGAGTGTGTGTGCGTGCGTGCGTGCATGCGTGCACGCGTGTGTGTAAAATTGAAACAAGAGGCTGGCTTTTATGCAATGTAATGGTAAACAGTTACAAACAATACACATCTCTAAACAACAATAAGGCAACTCTGACATACGATCGACTATATTTCATGATTAAACACACACACACACACACACACACACACACACACACACACACACACACACACACACACACACACACACACCACAACACTCACACACACACACACACACACACACACACACACACACACACACACACACGCACACACACACATGTATATATATATATATATATATATATATATATATATATATATATATATATATATATATATATAGAGAGAGAGAGAGAGAGAGAGAGAGAGAGAGAGAGTTTCTTTTAGGGACTGATGGGAACTTCAGGGCATGGTAGACTGATAACACCCGAAACAAATCTGTTCCAGATTTAAAGGTTCAATGGCCAGAAAACAACCTACTCAGACACGAAAAAAAAAACAGGCAGGCAAGGAGAAAATCAACTTTTTCAAAAACCAACCACCGAAAGAGCAGATATGAGAGAGAGAGAGAGAGAGAGAGAGACAGACAGACAGACAGACAGACAGACAGACAGACAGACACTGACACTGAACACTGAAAAAAAAAGTTTAATGCCATTGACTATACAATCCTATTGGCATGGGGGGAATAATAAACATTTCGCCATTATTTCAGCGACGACAGGGAAGAAATACAACAAAGTGTGTAGGAAACAGTACTCGTTAATTTAGGCTTTCACATTCAACATTTAAAAATTTAGCAATATATTTTCAAAGCAGTCACTTGTCATAATGATAAACAGATTTACAAATATGCATATACAAAATATATAAACACTCACACATATACTACGCTCACTCTCGCACATGTACACACACCCCTTCATACACACATACACACAACCGCTTGCATATGCGTACACACACACACACACACACACACACACACACACACACACACACACACACACACACACACACACACACACACACACAAAGGCATCAGCGTGCGCACGAACTGATCGTGCCACATTTAGCGATACATGACAAGCTAAATACGAATTGTATTAGGAAAATCGATCATTCAACGGAAACATCAAAGAAGTCATAATAATTATGTTTTACCGGTTATTACACTAAAAAAAAAAAAAACCTGGTTTTTAAGTCTATATTTCTGGATCTAGTTGCAAAGTGAAACGACTGCAGGCGGAAGTCTAAACAAATCTTAAATAAATGTCAGCGAGCCGCCCAGAGAAACGTGGACAAACGAGTCACAAGACAACACACAACGCGTTTCGACCTCTTAGGTCTTCTTCAGGTGAAACAAAGACGAACAAAATAACGAAAATGCACTTAGCTTTGATCGCTTCAGATTGCTTCTGAGTTCAGCGCAAGGAAGAAGGCCTTCTTCCTTGCGCTGAACTCAGAAGCAATCTGAAGCGATCAAAGCTGAGTGCATTTTCGTCCTAAGAGGTCGAAACGCGTTGTGTGTGTCTCTTGTGACTCGTTTGTCTATATTTCTGGGGTTAAATTTTTATTCCGGCGGTCCCAAGCAAGGGAAACAAACCTAGCGAATGATCTTTTTTTTTTATTTTATTTTTATTTATATTATTTATTTATTTATTTTTTTGGTCATTTATTGAGAGCATGCAGACAATGTCCAAATTATTGGGAGAATCCATATTGGGAACCGAACATTTTTTCCTGATGTCTTCGTAAAATTTACAGTGGAATAGAAAATGTGTCTCACCTTCAGTTGATGCACCACACATGGGACAAGGGGAATCAGATGTACCAGCTAAGAACCATCTTCCATTGGCACGTAAACCTAATGTTCTTGTTCTAAATCGAGCGAAAATGGATCTGTGCCATTTATTGTTTACAACTCTGATATAACTTTCCGTTTGAAAAACATTCTTAAAAGAAAAGAACCATGTATACTATATGTCCGATTCTTCCAAATGAGAATGCCAGTCTTGTTTAGAAGACGAGATTAACCGATCTTTAAATTCGGACAAAAAAACGCTTGTTCATGTCCAGCATCTTGACACATCCAAACAATCCCGAACCCATGAGTAGCTAACACGTTCTTTACAGAATTGTGCTTTCCATTTTCCATCTGAATCAATGTCATTTCATAAGCTTGTTTGCACAATCTTTTTATTGGAAATTGTAGTAATCTCAGCCAATAGTTATATATTTTATGTAGGTTCTAACATATAGGGGGTGCCGACCAGTTTCTCCATATAACATTTTATTTGGCGAATGCAATGTTACCGATAGAAAACGTTTGATTGCATATGTATGAACCTTCTCCATTTCATTGTTGT
>JADBJO010014361.1:0-2500 GCA_016801955.1 Conus betulinus | reverse complement strand
AAGGGGACAATGGGGAGAATGGAGAGAACTGAATGGGAGAATGGGGAGAAGGGAAGGAGAAACTGCAGGGGAGAATGGGGAGAAGGGAGAGAACTGCAGGGGAGAATGGAGGAGAACTGAAGGGGAGAATGGGGAGAATGGAGAGAAAAACGCATGGGACAATTGGGAGGGGGGGGGGGGAGGAAAGGGAGGAGAACTGCAGGGAGAGAGGGCGAGAACTGAAGGGGAGAAGAAGGAGCGAAATGAAGGGGACAATGGGGAGAATTGATAGGAGAACCAAAGGGGAGAATGGGGAGAATGGAGATAAGGCAGGGGAGATAACTGGACAATGGGGAGAATGGAGCGAACACCGGTGGGACACCGATAAAGAGAACTGTACGTGGACAATGGGAACACCGAAAGGAACTTGTAGTGAGAATGTGGAGAAGGGAGAACTGCATGGGACAATGAGGGAAATGAAAGAACTGCAGGGAGAAGGGGGAGAAGGGAGGGAAAACTGAAGGGGACTGAAGGAATGGGGATAAGGGAGAGAAACTGAAGGGAGAAGGGAGAGAACTGCAGGGGAGAATGCAGAGAAAACTGAAGGGGAGAATGGAGAGAGAACGGCAGGAGAAGGAGAATGGGGGAGAAGGGAGGAGAACTGAAGGGGAGAATGGCGAGAAGGGAGAGAAGCTGAAGGGGGAGAAGGAAGAACAGAATGGGGGGTATGGAGACAACTACAGGGGAGAATGGAGAGAACTGGACGGGAGAATGGGGAGAGACTGAAGGGGGGAGAAGATGGGGAGAACTGAAGGGGGAGAATGGTGGGGAGGGAGGAGGAACTGAAGGGGAGGAATGGGGAGAAGGGAGAGAACTGAAGGGGAGGAGAAGAATGGTGGGCATGGAGAGAACTGAAGGGGAGAATGGTGGGAATGGAGAGAACTGAAGGGGGGAAGGGGGGAATGGGAGAGAATGGAAGGGGGAGGAGTGGAGGGAAAACTGCATGGGACAATGGGGGGAATGAAGAGAAACTGCAGGGGAGAACGGAGAGAACTGAAGGGGAGAATGGGGAGAAGAGGAGGAGAACTGAAGGGGAGAAATGGAGAGAGAACTGCATGGGGACAAAGGGGGGGAATGGAACTGAACTGCAGGGGAGAGGGGAGACGGAGAGAAATGAAGGGGGGAATTGGGGGGGGGGGGGGGGGGGGGGGGGGGATGCAGAGAACTGAAGGGGAGAATGGGGAGAAGGGGAGACAACTGCATGGGACAATGGGAGAAAGAAGCAAACTGCAGGGGAGAAGGGGGAAAACTGCAGGGGAGAATGGAGAGAACTGCAGGTGAGAATGGGGAGAAAGGGAGAGAACTGCAGGGGAGCATGGGGAGAAGGGAGGAGGAACGGCAGGGGATAATGGAGAGAACTGAAGGGGGAGAAGAATGGGAGAAGGGAGAGAAACTGCAGGAGAGAAGGGAGAGAACTGAAGGGGAGAATGGGGAGAAGGGAGAAGACCTGCAGGGGAGAAGGGAGAAAACTGAAGGGGAGATATGGAGAGAACTCAAGAGGAGAACCGGGAGAAGGGAGGAACTGCAGGGGACAATGGGGGAGAATGGATAGAACTGAAGGGGAGAATGGTGAGAAAGGCGAAGAACTACATGGGAGAAGGGAGAGAACTGAAGGGAAAAATGGAAAAGAGAGCCACCGAAGGGGAGAATGAGGAGAATGAAGGGAGAGAACCTGCAGGGGAGAAGGGACGGGGGACAACGTAAAGAACTGAAGGAGACAATGGGAAGAAGGGGGAGAAACTGCAGGGCGACAATGGGGACAACATAAAGAACTGAAGGAGCCAATGGGAAGAAGGGGGGAGAACTGCAGGGGACAATGGGGACAACATAAAGAACTGAAGGGGACAATGGGAAGAAGGGAGAGAACTGCATGGGAGAATGGGGGGAATGGAAAGAAACTGCAGGGGGGAATGGGGAGAGAAGGGAGAGAACTGAAGGGAGAATGGGGAGAAAGGAGAGAAATGCAGGGCAGAAGGGAGAGAACTGAAGGGGAGAGTGGAGAAAACTGAAAGGGAGAATGGGGAGAAGGGAGAGACGAAACTGCAGGGGAGAATGGAGAGAGAACTGCAGGGGAGAATGGAGAGAACTGAAGGGGGAAAGGGAGAAGGGAGAGAACTGCAGGCGGAGAATGGGGCAACTGGTGAGAAGGCAAGTGAGGTATGGAGAGAAACTGCAGGGGAGAATGGAGAGAACTGCAGGGAGAGAATGGGGAGAATGGAGAGAACTGAAAGGAGAATGAGACGGGAGAGAACTTGCAGGAGACAATGGGGACAACGTAAAGAACTGCAGGGGGACAGGGGGGACAACGTAAGAACTGCAGGGGACAATGCCGACAACGGAAAAAGAATACAGGGGACAATGGGGACAACGTAAAGGAATGCACGGGGACAATGGTGACAACGTAAAGAACTGCAGGGGCACACGGGTTGGGAGAAGGGAGAAACTGAAGAGATAATGGGGA
>JADBJO010014360.1:37500-42500 GCA_016801955.1 Conus betulinus | reverse complement strand
CTCTCTCCTCTCTCTCTTTCTCTCTTCTCTCTCTCTCTCTCTCCCTCTCCGATCTCCTCTCCTTCTCACACTCTGGTCTCTCTCTCTTTCTCCCTCCACCACCGCCCCCCCACCCCCCCCCACCCCGCCCCCCCCACTCCCCTCACCCCACCCAGCCCTATTCGCTCACACTTACTCACAGGCAACCGTCACTTTCTTCCCGTACACCCCCACCCCCCCTCCCCCCCCCCACTCCCCACCCCCACTCCCCTTTATCCAGTTGATGGTGCATGTGTGTGTTCTGCCGGCAAGTGAGCAGACTGCGTGAAAGAGTCCTTCATTAAGTCACTGTCTCATTCATTAAGTCACTGTCTCATTCATCAAGTCACTGTCTCATTCATTCAGTCCCTGTCTCATTCATTAAGTCACTGTCTCATTCATTACGTCCCTGTCTCATTCATTCAGTCCCTGTCTCATTCATTCAGTCCCTGTCTCATTCATTCAATCCCCGTCTCATTCATGAAGTCCCTGTCTCATTCATTAAGTCTCTGTCTCATCATTAAGTCCCTGTCTCATTCATTAAGTCACTGTCTCATTTATTCAGTCCCCTGTCTCATTCATTCAGTCCCTGTCCTCATTCAGTCAGTCACTGTCTCATTCATTCAGTCACTGTCTCATTCATGAAGTCCCATCATTTACTGCCTGCCTTCACAGGCAGTTGAGATTCCCCCGTGTCTGTGTCTGGCATCAAGCTGATTCATGGCCTCGTGAGTCGTCCTCTTCATATTTACATCCAGAGACCCGACCACGCCAGCCCATGCTGTATTTGCATGGGTGTCAGAGAGAGAGAGAGAAAGAGAGAGAGGGAGAGAGAGACAGAGAGAGAGAAAGAGAGAGAGAGAGAGAGAGAGAGAGAGAGAGAGACCGACCGACCGACCGACCGACCGACCGACAGACAGACAGACAGACAGACAGACAGACAGCAGACAGACACAGAGACACACACAGACAGAAGAGAGAGAGGGAGGAGAGAAGGAGAGCTAGAGAGAGAGAGAGACAGAGAGAAACCAGAGAGACAGGGAGACAGAGAGAGACTGAAAGACATAGAAAAAGAGAGAGAGAGGGTGGGGAGATAGAGAGAAGCGAGAGAGAGATGATGAGAGAGAGACAGCGAGAGATAGACGGAGAGAGGAAAAGAGAGAGAAAAGAGAGAGAGAAATAGAGAGAGAGAGACAGAGACAGAGATACAGAGAAAGACAGACAGAGAGTGACGGAGAGCAGACAGACAGAGAGAGAGAAAGAGACAAACAGAAAGAAAGAAAGAAAGAAAGAAAGAAAAAGAAAAAGAAAAGACCCCACCGACAGAGTCGTGATCAAGGAACCATATCATTTAGTGTCACAGTGTGGTCTGTGCACGTGTACGCTGTACATTCTCCTCTATTTCTACGTCTGTCCACATCATATTGTGTACACTTTACGAACGAACGAGCGAGCGAGCGAGCGACGGGGAGAGAGAGAGAGAGAGAGAGAGAGAGAGAGAAGAGAGAGAGAGAGAGAGAGAGAGAGAGAGAGAGAGAGAGAGAGAGAGAGAGAGATTTGTGTTTGAATTTTGACAGTGGGTATTGAAAATAGCCTAATTGGCCTTTATGCGCGCCGGAGGGGGTGGGGGTGGGGGGATTAACAGTGTTCCTGCAAATGGCACACAACAAATACAACACACCATTCATATATATATATATATATATATATATATATATATATATATATATATATATATATATATATATATATTTATATATATATGTATAGAACAGAAAGAAACGGATCAAAAAAGAAAATATACACAACAGCTTCTTCTATCTGCAGTCAAAACAACCTAGCATAATGTATTACAGTCGAAACATGGGTCCATACTACATCAAACTGAAATATGATCAGAGAGAGAGAGAGAGAGAGAGAGAGAGGAGGGAGGAGGGAGGAGGGAGGGAGAGGGAGGGAGGAGACGAGAGACAGAGACAGAGAGACAGAGAGAGAGAGAGACAGAGAGAGAGAATATCTTTTTATCGTCCGATAAACAAGTCTGTGCTTTTTATATTTTTTTATTACCTTTTTTTTTCCTTACTTTAGAGAGAGAGAGAGAGAGAGAGAGAGAGAGAGAGGAGAGAGAGAGAGAGAATCTTCGAATAAATAAGTACACGCAAACGCGAGTCTCTCTGCTCTGCCTCGTTATCTTTTTTTCTTCTTGACTGTCTCTCCCTGTTTTGCTGCATCTTCCTCTGTTTTCTGTCTGCATGGGTCTCTGAAGTACGGTTAAAAAAAATAAATAAATAAAAAGCAGAGAGAGAGAGAGAGAGAGAGAGAAAGCAGAAGGGAGCTTTGGGCGGCCCATATGCCGTGGGACGGGAAACCCATGAATCAAAGTGCGCGTGCGGGTGAAGCTGGTGGCCACGCCCCCTTTCTGCCTCTTTCCCCTCCCCACATCATCAGCTGATTGGGGAGATGTTGTTGATGTTCTCTGCCTGCCTGCCTGTCTGTCTGTCTGTCTGTCTGTCTCAGTCTGTCTGTCTGCCTGTCTGTCTGTGTTTCCCCGTTATCGTGGCATTATTCTCTTTTCTGTGTTTGTTTGTTTGTTGTTTGTTTGTTTTTGTCACACTCGTGTTACGTCCACGAGCAAGACCATGGATAATCTCTCTCTCTCTCCTCTCCCTCCTCTCTCTCTCTCTCTCCTCTCTCTCTCTCTCTCTCTCTCCTCTCTATTTGGTATTATTATATTTTCAGAATTTGAAATCATTTTCTTTCTCTTTTCTTTTCTTTTTTGGCCCCGGAGGACTGGATGTAAAAAAAAAAAAGTTATGCTTACTCCACTACCCTCTGAAAATGAAATTCGTTCGTTCGTTCGTTCTCTCTCTCTCTCTCTCTCTCTCTCTCTCTCACACTCTCACACACACACACACACACACACACACACACACACACACCACACACATGTAACATTAAAAAAAAGGGATTAATTGAAAGTTGGTAGACCCATGAAAAATTACAAACGGCGGGGGAGGGGGAAGGGAAGGTGGGGATTGTGTTATCACCCCCCCCCCCCTTCTTCCGCGCGTTTTCTCTCCCCTCCCCCGTCTGCCACACACACACACACACACACACACACACACAACACACACACAAGAAACACATTCAAAAAGGAAGGAAACGCAGTGAAAAAACGTTTTTTTTTTTACATAAATTCAAAAGCGGGAAAAATGGGGATCAGATGCCTACAGAAAAAAAGGCGCAAATAAGGGGGTGGGGGTGGGGGGATTGGATGAAAAGTAGAAAAATAATGGGAATGCGGAGGCCTCGTACAAAAAGAACGGTTACAGGCAGACTGAAAAATGCCCCCACCCCCATCCCTTCCTCATACACATACGCGCGCGCGCGCACACACACACACACACGCAAACACACACACACACACACACACACCACGCACGCACGCACGCACGCACGCACGCACGCACACACACACACCACACACACACACACACACACTCGCATCTTTACCCCCAAGCCCATTCCTCGTCTCTTGGCTTAAGCCGGCCCTTCCCTCCCTTAACAACGCGACTGAAAAATGAAACAAGTAAGTAAATCGATTGAAAATGGCATACCAAAACAGATTCGAATTTACCAGTCGATGACCAAAATGCCATCATTCGAACAGTAGATTCCAGACATATGCAATGACGGCAGAAGATCTGAGCGATCAAAGTCTTGGAGTGCTATGAATCAATTGTCTCATTCACTGGTTGGGGTTAGTTTCACAGTGGGGAGGACTGCAAGCTGAGATTCAAACAAGGGCAGAGACAGAATTACAGGGCTGCCAAACGAAGGAGCAAACTTCAAAACAAACACAACGCGTTTCGACCTGCTTCGAACCAATACGTCGGAACGCGTCGTGTTTGTTTTGTAATTTATCCGTTTCTTTGTTAGGCGGCTCAGTTATTCTGTTTGTACGCTGTAAAAAAATCAAAAGCTTTCATCAGGCTCGCTGAATTCTTCGTTCTTGTTTTTAAAATCCACTTTTCATTATTCATCAATTAGGATAATTCATTCTTCCGAATTCGTGCAATTCATTTCTTTTATGATAAAGAAATTGAAGTCACTATAATCCGTATTAAAAACATTCGTTTCCAACACCTGCTTCGTGCCAAAGGCTGATTTAGAGAGGGTACGAGAAGAATTGTTGTTCTGTTGTGTGTATTAAGGAGACGAGAAGTGACCGCAATTTAGCGGGAGCTTGGAGGGGGTTGGGGAATGATTCTGAGTTAATCTGGCATGACTATGGCGAACGGGTTAGTAACTAACAAGGAGCAAAGAAATGTAATTTTGAGAAAGGTGTTTCGTTTGTTGGATCCTAACCGTCACCCAGGTCTGAAATGCTTTGAACTGAACCATACAGATACACAGATATTTAAATGAACTGGTAAAAGAATTAATGAAGGAAATGGGCAAAATGAATACACAAATGATAATCGATTGCGTTCACTGGACAGAGTAAATGTAACGCGCATTTAGAAGAAAAGTGTTGTCGTTTCATAACAAGTTGGTATGAACATTTTTTAAGTAACATCACACACACACACACACCACACACACACACACACACACACACACACACACACACAAGCAACTGGGATATTTTTTGCAAAAGAAACACATTTGATCATAAAGATAGTAGAATGGTATGGAAAGAGATAAAAACGATAAAAAATGGAATCAAACTCCCAGAGTATCCTATTATTCTTGACAATAACAAGTTACCCTCATCCACGGAGAAAGCAAAAGCGTTTGCCGACCAGTTTGCTAAAGTGAGCAGGTTAGATGGGTTGTCTGAAAACCAAAGAAAATTCAGAGAGGATAAAGAATCCACCCATGTCTTTAATGATGTATCTGATAATGACACAAGCGACATCAACGCCCCAATTATATTACAAGAGGTGAAAGATGCCATAGATTCTCTCCCCAAACAAAAA
>JADBJO010014360.1:30000-32500 GCA_016801955.1 Conus betulinus | reverse complement strand
AAAAAAAAAAAAAAAAAAAAAAAAAAAAAAAAAACCCCAGTCAAATTCATTTTCGCTGGAAATCCAGACAACTTCTCGAAATGTTAGCTAATCATCGCCCCTTTCCAATGACGTAGCTGGCTAATGTGTGTGACATGCACATAACTTGTGCTTCTCATTTGAATACCCAGGGACGTGGAAGAAAGAAACGGCACTCAGGGACGAAATGTACGTGCAATTCTCGCATGTTAGAGCGGTTTACATGCCGGCATGTTTGTTCATCGACGCGTTCGACAAGCGACTCACCGGCACCTTTCCCGGAGTGAAAGAGCAGAAAAACAAAAAGGTTTAATTTGATCCATTTATCAGAGCAGTTGTTCCGTTAACTGAGCACCTGCCATGCCATCGTCTTTCTATCTTCTCCTCACCCCATCCCCTGCCCCCTCTACTCTGCTCCCTCCCCAGTCATCCAGTCAGCCATCCACCCCTCCCTGCTTCTTCCTCACCCTCCGTCTCATTTTAGATATTAAGTACTGACTGTCCCTGTGTTCTGGACTCCCTGTCAATATGTCAGACACAATCGACACGTGTACCGTTTGTGTCGTGGGGGTGCCCCCTCCCAACAACAGGGGTGTTTCCGTGATCGCTAATTGAAGAGAAGTGCAGGAGAAATCAGCCATGCGCAAAAATCTGATTTACGACTTCAATTAAGGCATGCGATTCTGGTGGTGAGTGGGGAGGAAAGGGAGGGAGGTTGGGAGGGGAGGGAGGGAGGGAGAGGGAGGGGGCAGCGAGTGCAGGAGGTAAGGGGGCGGGGGGGGGGGGGGGGGGGAAGAAGAGAATCATCTGACATATTCTGAGTATGGCGAAGGGAAAGCACTCATTTGTACAATAACGTCAAAGGGAAAGGGAAAGAGAACTGACGTGTGCAATAAATGAAGGGGATGCACTTGCATGTACAGGAGAATACAGCTGGAGGTAATGCATTTGTTGCAGTCTGTTTATTTGGTACAGAAACTGTGCTGATTCAGTTTTTGACGAAGTTTTAAAGTACAGTGACTGCAGGCGTACACAAAAACATGAAAAAATGAACGGTCAAACGCCGGCCCAATATCTCAACATTTTTTTTTTCCATATTTCTAGTTCTAGACAACATTGTTGTTGCTGCTTCTGCTGTTGTTATTGTTTACATGTTCCGTCTCGTTTCCTGCTTGATCGATTGTTTTCCTGTTCGTTTATTTTGTTGTTTGTTTTTTCTTTGTCTTTGCCATTTTGACTAATAGGTGGAAGGAAGCAATGGGAGTGATAATTGGCTAATAACCTAAAGACCTCATAGGTAACTTTCTTTATAAAATAATGATGCAAAATTGAAAAAAAAAAAACCTTTCTCTCTCTCTCTCTCTCTCTCTCTCTCTCTCTCTCTCTCTCTCTCTCTCTCTCTGAATTGAATATATATCTTCGAGACAAATTTCTTAAGGAATCAATGAAAGTGCCCCTGCACGTTCTGTTGAAAACAACAAAATATAAACTACAAGCGTGAAGTATCAAAAAATATGCTCCACGCAATTAACAAAAGAGATAAGTTCATATTTTAGATGAACATGTCAGGTTGATCATCACGGCTTGATAACTCTTACACTTACTCTCGCACTTTATGTGTATAGATCTTTATCATTCAGTTATGGGGTGTAGCTTTATTCGCTATGATCTTTTGTTTTTGAATTTATGCTACGTATTCAAGATTACAAGCGACTGTCACAAGATTGTGAAATGTGTAGTTCCGGATCCGGACCCGTACCAAACTTAAGACCTCGTCCCTCGGCCACATTCGCTCATTCCGTCAAGTTTCAGTAAAATTGTGCAGTAGTTACTGTGTAAACTTGCTGAGAGAAAGAAGAAAAAAAAAAAGAAAAGAAAAAAAGCCAACAGACGGTGAGTGACGTTATCATCATAATGGCAGTAACAGAGACACAAATTCTCTCCCTTTGTTTTGTAAAATGGGTTGGTGAACATACTCAATGCAGGGTTTTGACTGACTTTCCTGACAGACAGATTTGTTTGTTTGTTCGTTTGGAAAGATAAAGCTTTTAGTTCTACCGCAGAATTGACTGCAGTATTGACAGTGCTAAACGGTCTAATGTTACTTACTGTCAGTGTCTGTATGCAAGCTTTCTACAGTCGTACCCTGTCTGAAAAGTCTGAGCTTCATTTCGCTGTTGTCAAGGAAACATGTCCCAAATTCCGATTGAAAAATCAAAACTTACAACCTCCTGTCAAAGTGAATCACCGTAAACTGGATGTTGTTGTTGTTGTTTGTTGTTGTTGTTTCTCAAATAGCGAATTGCATATTTGATTTTAAAAAATCAACTCTGCGTATGTATAGATTGTCAAAGGTTCTGTTTTCTGTCTTCATTTTCATTATTATTTGTTGTTGTCGTTGTTGTTGTTGTTGTTGTTGTTGTTGTTGTTTTGATTGTTTCTTTGTACCGTACTAATGCACAAATGCCAGAGAACAAGCCGC
>JADBJO010014360.1:22500-25000 GCA_016801955.1 Conus betulinus | reverse complement strand
TGGGGCAGTTTCCCCCCATGGAAAGAATTTGTTTTCGATGCGGTGACAACCCTTGCGGATCCCTGTCTGCTCGGCGGGGCTACAATACAACTGAAACTGAAAATCCGAAATTGTGCGACGAAAACACCTGACAGCGAAACACTGACGACAAACTCAAAGAGAGAACAAACCTTGCAATCCCACGAAACACGTGAACGCCAGTGGCCTTTCCTACCAATCGCAAGAAAGTTGACCGAATTCGGCGAAACACGTAGCCACCCCATCCTGTATAGTAGTATTTTATAAATGAAAAAAGATGGTGGAGGTGAAAAGAGAATACAAGAGATAGATCTGAGACAATCTGGTTTCAAATTCAGCTTCCTTCTGTTCAGAACAGGCTTCTCTTTGATATAAATAAGAGCTATCTTCATGGTCTCGAAGTCAAGAGGAAAATTCTTCCTTATTGTCGTCAGCCACATTTATTTTCTTTTCTTTTTTCTTTTTTCTTTCTTTCTTTTTTTTTTTTTTTTTTTTGTCCCATGCACATGAACTGGCGACGTCCGCTGATTGGCACGGTATTTTCTTTTTATCCCCAGAACTTCATCGATTGCCTTAATACACGCAGCACGCCGTGTCTGGTTCAAACAAGTTGAACAAGTTCACGGAGACTCTTTCTTCTGCGGTCGATGATTTGGTTGCATCAAATCTTCAATTCCATCGCCACGATGAATCTCAGAGTCTTCTCCAGGTCTGGACGGCGGCCCCAAAGCTGCATCTGCAGTTCTGCACTGCACCCTAGAACATCATGGGCTGGACAGTGTTGGAGGATGTGTTCTGGGGTCTGAGATCCAGTGCCACACGGACATTCGATTGTGTGGGCAATCTTACGTCGGCTGAGGTGGCTCTGCAGTAGGCAGTGGCCAGTGTTCAGTCTAAAGAGGTTTGTTTGCTGGAATCTCTGGAGCTGATGGATTGGATCAAAACCACTGTCTGCATCCAGCCTTCTGTTTCACTGGTTTTGATATTGGTTGTGGGTGGTAGTTTTGGCCTCTCTGTAGGTCACCGGGTGGCTCAACTGCTCCATATTGCTGCCTACCTTGGACAGAACGTCAGCCTTTTCATTCCCAGTGATCCCACAATGGGATAGAATCCACTGGAGTATAGAGGTGGTTCGTCTTTCTTTAAAGATCACGGAACGTTTTGTTGGTTTTTTTTTTCAGTGTTCTTCAGCTGACGGAAAATCTTCGTCTTCGTCTTCTGAACTTTTATTGCGCATTTTGACGGCGTTCATCTCCTCCTGATGGTTGGTTTGGCTCTGTGTCTGCTTCATGCTCACGACTTTGCTGTCTGTTCTCCGCATTTCGCAGGTGTTAGAGTTAAATCATCCTGTTTGAAGCACACACACACACACACACACACACACACACACACATGCACGATACACTGTTAGCGGGTGAAGACTATGTGCAGACAGTCGGACAACCACTAAATATGTCATATGGTTTACTTCCGAGGGGCAGCCCAGCCAACTGAACAGATCTCTCGCCTGGGAGTGGATGGCTACCTGCACGAGCGAATGGCTGGACTCTAACAAATAGATATAGAAGGAAACGATGAGACTTACCGTTCCTGTCGCCATTTTTCGCCCGTTCACACGAGAGTCGCCAAACATTTCGTACCCAAATGAGAGTGCAGCGTGATGTTTTCCGCGCTTGCTGTCTGACATACTTTGAAAGAAAAATATTGAAAATATTTCGCCCGTGCTTTTAATTCATGATGCGTTCCGGTTTGGTGAAATACGGTTCTTGAATTTCGCATGTGAAAACCAATCAACGGCACTGATGATAGACATGTGACTATGCCTCGCTTGACAAATCGAACAGCAGACAAGAAACATACAGGCCTGCTTCAGATTCTTTACATGTTGAAAGCTTTGTGTTGGGTCGTACTATCACGGACAATGAATTTTATGTCTGTCAGGTTGTCGGCGGTGCAGTGCGACGCCGTGAAAGTGGTATTATGCCGAGGGTGTGTCATCGTGTGACATGCCTTAAATAAACGGCGAAATACTATGTGTTCTAGGTTACATGGGTCTCTGTGGAATGGGTGGAACCACCAGAGTGTGCCGCAGGTTTTGGACTATGTGTTTTACCTGGAAACATTGTAGTGTGACGAAAGCCTTGGAATCTTGCTTCATTTTAAGACGGTACCATCCTCTTCACATGTTGACCGCATTTTGACCATTATCACACACTGTCTCACCATACTGCATCGGAACGGCACTATTGGCGACATTGGCCTTTATAAACTTTCCAGGATTTTTTTTGACAAAATTAAAGAAATGTAAGCGAACCGCCCAGAGAAACGTGGATAAACGAGTCACAAGACAAAACACGACGCGTTTCGATCTCTTAGGTCTTTTTCAGGCAAGATACAAACAAATAAGACAACGAAAATTCACTAAGCTTTGATCGCTTCAGAGTTCAGCGCAAGGAGGGGTTTGATCCATCCATCCATTTTA
>JADBJO010014360.1:15000-17500 GCA_016801955.1 Conus betulinus | reverse complement strand
ATCGCGCTCCACAGACTAAGTGTCGACGGCAAAAAAGCGATCGGTAAAGTTTTCTTTTTAAATGTATATAATGCTAATGGTTTGAGGTGGACCTGCTGCTTCACGTCTGCTTTTTTTGGTGTTTAAGCGAGGCATAGTCACATGTCTACCCACAAACGCTGATCGTTGGCTCTGATGATGCAGAAAAAAAAAAGTTTCGTGTCAGACTGGGAGAACGCCGTGAGTTCAGTTCACTCACGAAAGAAACTTCCACGCCTGTCTGTTAGGTAAGTGTGTCAGACAGGAAAACACACGAAGGATCGTGCTACACGAGTATTTCGGCATGACGACGAACCGCAAGTCTGCTCTTCTCACGGAACGTGGTCCGTAGAATTTCCGGGAATTCACTAAGTATCCTTCCCCCCACCCCCCCCCCCCCCCCCCCACCCCCCCCCCCCCCCCCCCCCCCCCCCCCCCCCCCGTTAAATAATAATAAATAAACTAAATGACAAAGGCACACGCGCGTGTTTCGCGCGCGCGCGCGCGCACACACACAACACACACACACACGTTGTTGTTGTTTTTTCAGAATCGTAAAATAACAAAGAAGACCGGAGAAAAGTTTTCTTTTTTTTTTTTAATGGAGTTTCGAAGCTGACATGCTCCAGTGACGTTTCTCAAGATTTTTAGGGTTACACTCGAATAAAACGTTTGTAATCCTGTACTGTAATCTGTATAAGTTTGTTTTTTCTTTCATTGATGGACCCATGGGATTCCTATGTCGCCCCCTCCCCTCCCCCTCATCACCCCACTTCCCGTCCTACCTCGGCCTGTGGATGAGTGGGACGTCGGGGGGGAAGGGGAAGGGAGGGGGAGGAATGGGAAGGGATTGGGGAGGGGGGGGGGGGGGGGGGGGCGAAGGATGCCAGGGAAAGAAAAGCTGAGAGGAAGGAAAAGGAAAAGGAGCCTGTCGGGTATCAGTCGTTCCCCGTTTTTTGTTCTGGAACTTCGGGTGCTGCTAATCTCTCTCTCTCTCTTCTCTCTCTCTCTCTCTCTCTCAGAGAGACTCTCTCTCTCTCTCTCTCTCTCTCTCTCTCTCTCTCTCTCAGAGACAATATTTCATCTCTCTTTCAGAGACACTATTTCATCTCTCTCTCGCTCTCCCTCTCTCTCTCTCTCTCTCTCTCTCTCTATTTCATTTCTTATCACACTTGACAGCTGTATACCTTTGTTTTCAATTTGTGACTCATTAATCAATTTCCATCTGTTCGTCCTATGAGGACGTTATTCTATTATTATCTTGCGACTACGCAGTGAGACTGTATGTAACATTGTCCGTAGTAAACGACAGCGGTCCGTGTGTTTGTTCATAGTAGTCTTTGATGAATTCTAAACACCCAAATGTTTTGGATTTTTTCCTTTAATTTTTATTTACACTGAGAAAATCGACCAGTCGGCTAGCGCTCACAGCTCGGCCTTCTTCTTTTTCTTTTTCTTTCTTTCTTTCTTTTTTTAAGTCTGCCGTAACGATCTCTGGAATTTAGCTGTTATGAACTGGCGTGGATAAACATGAATAGAACTATGTCTTTATGTTTGTTTTCTTTCTTCTTGTGAAGGTACTCTTGTTTGAAACTGAAACTGAAAAAAAAAGCTCCTGTGTTGTCTGCACATAAAAGTTTGGAATGGACAGTGTGTATGTGTGCGTGTGCGCATGCATGCGCGCGCGTGCGCGCGTGTGTGTGTGTATATGTGGGCGCGTGTGTGCGTGCGTGCGTGCGTGCGTGTGTGTGTGTGTGTGTGCGGTGTGTGTGTGTGTGTGTGTGCGTGTGTGCGTGTGCGTGCGCGCGCAACATAGAACACCATTCTTCGTCGCAATGGCCCATACGACCTCACCTTGACCAAACAATTCTGTCAGCTTCTTACATCGTGGACAGGTCGAAAGCAGAGGCATGGAGCATGACCAGATAAATCAGTAAAAAAAAAAAAAAAAAAAAAAAAAAAAAAAAAAAAAAAAAAAAATTCGGTCGGTACCCATCGCTGCATAACTTCAAATGCAAATGGCGGTCACACAAGATATAGAGCAGAGATCATCAATAAACTTAGGTTAAACACACGGAACACAAAAATTCTCTCCTGATGTTACGTGTACATGTGAGGGGAACATTTCTGTCCCATCATATACTATTACTAGACTGCCCCAATTTCAACAAGGCAATGCAAATCAAAAGGTATGAATAATGGATATTATGAACGCATTGACCATATTTTCTATGACACATGTATTACGGACATCGCACACGTTATTGCCAAGTTAGAGTTGGGCAGACAGTTGTGATTTTTTCGTAAAAGTATTTTCCGAAAATTTGAAAAGACTTACTCAATTCCTCATCCCTCCAGTGGGTTCGAAGTTGTTTTTTTTTTCCCCTCAGTTGTTTTGTTATCCTATTTTTCCGAAGAATTCTGAGTGGAGTGTCTAGATTCTAACATCTGAACGACAGAGGTGAGAGAAAATGACCAGAGA
>JADBJO010014359.1:37925-48042 GCA_016801955.1 Conus betulinus | reverse complement strand
AAATGAAAAGTTTCGTTGACGCAAGGTGTCAGGGTAACAGGGATTTCCTTTTGAGATAAAAAATGCTATACAACTGCAACACTTGTCATATAATAAGAGGTTGTAATAGATGGATTACTACATTTGAAGCTCGATTTGCGAAGAATACTGAAATGCATTGAACTTGAGCGGTTTGCAGCAGCTGGTACAGAGCACTCGTTTTGCCCTGCATTAACTCCCACCACTGTTTGTTTCCTGTGTTTCAACGTTGCCTGGGATAACTAGAGCAGAATGGGGGAAAAACTTCCGCAACAGGAACTTCTTTAGAGCAAGACGAATAATTAAAAAAAATGGTAAGATGGGTTGGCTGTAAAAGGTTGGCTAACTACACCAAGATGAAAGAAACATTTAAAAAATGTGAGGAAAAAAAAATTTTGAACTTGGTAGTCCAGAGATCTTGAAGCAAAGTATGTGAACGTTGGGGTTTAGACTTTATATTTTGAACTTGGTAGTCTAGAGAAGATAAGCAAAGTTTGTGAACGTTGGGTTATAGACTTTATATTTTGAACTTGGTAGACTAGAGAAGATCTTGAAGCGAAGTTTGTGAACGATCTTGAAGGTTTGTTAGACTTTGGGTGTATATTTTGAATTTGGTAGTCTAGAGAAGATCTTGAAGCAAAGTTTGTGAACGTTGGGTTATGGACTTTATATTTTTAACTTGGTAGTTAGACAAGATCTTGAAGCAAAGTTTGTGAACGTTGGGTTACAGACTTGATATTTTGAACTTGGCAGCCTAGAGAAGATCTTGAAGCAAAGTTTGTGAACGTTGGGTTACAGACTGACCTGTTGGCACGGGTATGTCAAAGAACACTGCTTGAGAGAGAAACATGATATCTCTCTGGATAACACCACACTGCTGGGAACTGAACCCAACTTTCTCAAAAGGAAGGTGAAGGAGGGCCATTCAGATAAAAACAAGAAGACCCAGCCTCAACAGGGATGGGGGACTTGAGTTATCTCCCATCTATGACAGCATCTTAAGACCTGTGGTGAACTCTAACTTACCTCTAGTGAACTCGGACTCACAACCTGCAGCTATTGTGAACTCTGCTGCAGTGAACTCGAGTAAAGATAATCTTTTCTACTTATGAATCCAGAGTCTGGGAAATTGTTTTGGTAGTAGTCAATAATTCATTCATCCGTCAGCTTAAACCATGCGCAGTGTGGTGTCAAAACTTGCAGATGTGGTATAGGCGTATAGTGGTCCGCATTTAGTGACACTCCTTGATGAAACTGAAAACTGATAATAAATGTATCACGACAGGACAGCAATAATGAAGTAAGGAGGGAGATAGGGAGGGGGTGGGTTGTTATTTGGCAAAATGCGGGCCCACCAAGGCAACACGGTACACATACAAAGACCGCGGTATCTTCGCAGCCGATAATCTTCGTGAGGAGTGCAAAATATAGACATTTCATCATGAAGTCGCATGACAGCTGTCGCAGCAGTGGTTTATATACAGCTGGCGGCGGTGGTCATGAGTCGGCCAGTGGACTGCGGGGCCAGGTCCGTGCGTTTCCCCGAGCCAGTGCGTGTCCCTCCCTGTTGTGACCGTGATCCCTCCCTGCAGTCTTTGGACTATCTGTGAGTCTGCTGTCCGTGTACTCGTCGTCTGCAGTCTTCAGATTACTTTGTGAGTCTGGTCTCCACATGCCCGAGATTTGTAGTCTTTAGACTATTTGTGTGAATCTGTTGTCAATATTACCGTGATCTGTAGTCCACAATCTGTTTGTAAATCTACTGTCCACATACTCTAGTCTGCAGTCTGCAGTTTATTTGTAACCTGCGGTCTACAGAGTTGTAATCAGTAGATTTCAAAGTGAAGTGACTGCAGGTGTAAACTGAAAGTTTTTTTTTTTTTTTAAATGTTAAAGAAACATTCTAATTAATCCATCAGATACAGAGTACAAAGAAATCACAAGACAAAAAAAAACGACGCGTTTTGATCTCTTGGGTCTTATCTTCTTGAATTCGGCACAGGATGAGTGTTGTTGAATTCGAGAAGATAGTGATGATTGCTTGTCCTTCGTTTTCATGGTCCTGAATGTTGTTTCTCTTACCTGAAGAAGACCTAAGAGGGCGAAACGCGTCGTGTTTCGTCTTGTAATTTGTTTGCCCCTTTGTCTTGCGGAATGATTATGACTTTTCTAAAAAAAAAAAAAGTTGTAATCTGTAGACTATAACTTTTTTTTTAATGTCATCTTCTGCACAAATAAGTACTCATTGGTCTACAGCTTGTTTGTAATCTGATGTCAACTTATTTGCAATCTTCAGTTTTCAACTTATTTGTAGTCTGCTTTATACAGACATATATAATCTGTAGTCTGCAATTTGTAGTTTTCCGTAGGGACTTTAATCTGCTGTCTACAGATGTATTTGTAATCCAGTGTCAAAACAATATGCTGTAATCTGTCGTATACAGCATTGTTATGAGTTGCTGTCTACAGCAGTTTTGCCATCTGCATCTGATGTCTGCAGCATTGTTGTAATCAGCTGTCTAAGGGACTTGTGATCTAATGCTATAAGCACACTTTCTGCTTGACTGCAACTACTGAAGAGATTTAGTTCTTTATCCGTAACATATAGTTTCATTGTGTTTGTTATTCATGGCTGTCAAATGACGTATAACTTGCAAGCGAAGGATATGTAATTTGCTGTCGAAAGACTCGTAGTTTTGCTGCCGAAGGACTTGTAACTTACTGTCTAAGGACATGTAACTTGCTGTCAAAAAAACAAACAAACAAAAAACAAAAACAAAACAAAAAAACAGTGCAATGTTGTTGTCGAGGGACTTGTAGTTATGCAGTCGAAGGAATTGTAATCTACTGCCGAGGAACGTGTAATATGCTGTCGAATGAATTGTAATTTGCGTTCGTAGGACTTGTAATGTGCTGTCGAAGGACTTATAACTGGCTATCGACATGACATGAAATTAGCTGTCCAAGGACTTGTAATTTGCTGTTGAACGACTTACTGTCGTCTACGGTCTACACACGCGCTGTCTTGTGCTGTCTAGACCAGCTGTTGAACGATAACTGCGCAAGGGAACTTCCGGTTCTTCATCCACAACTTCATCACGTCCGGGGCTCTGGCGGCATCTGTGTGGTCTTCAGATCTCTTCGGATTCTGACGGCCGTCTGTGGAGGTGAGATGCTCTTGGAACTTTTCATGTATAGTACAGATGTTCTTTTAAAAAAAAGCCTTTGTGGAGAAACGTGGGTAGTACACCTTAAATGTATTGTAACCTCAGGTGTATTGTCAGTGTTATATTCGCCGACAGTACAAGCCTAGGGTTCATTTGTCCTGATGATTGTGGATGCATTCTGTTTATTTGTTGACTGGATAACAAAAGTTATATAAATCAACACAGACGGGGGCCGCGTGATTGACTGTCGGTATGACGAAGTCACATTTATAGTCAGTTTCTACGACAGTTCCGTGTGGCTCTATCAGTAACAGTTGTTTGACAAGTGGTCTGTTATACGCGTAGCCAGTCTGTTGTATATACTGAAGAGCATGACTTGGCTAGGTCCACTTGTTTGCCTGTTCGTGCACGATACACAGATGGCCAGTCTGCGCGACCTTTGTGTAGCACTGTCACTTTGTCTGTCACATTCATTCCTCCGTTGACGCGTGTGACTGAGACAGCAATTAGTTTTCTACAAACTCACTGTATAGGTTCATAAATTCCGCATGTATGGTTCTCAGTATATCATACAGAAGTAGTCAGTTTGCCGAACACTGAGGTATCATTTTATCAATTTTATTGATTTGATCACCGGTACAGCATATGTCCTCTATGACTTCTTGAAATCCAGTTGTTTGACTCTCTGTGCATTATATAGAAATAATCAAATTCTTTTTTTTCTATGAGACTTCTTTAAATCCACACATTCGACTGTCTGTAAATCATATAGAAATAGTCTAATTTTTTTTTTCCATGACGTTTCCATAGATCCATTTATAGATTTATCATACAGAGATATTACAGTATGATCCGACCAGATCCATTTGTTTAAAGGTCAAAACATTATTCACGCTTGTATGAACATACCATAGTTTAAGCACGCCCAGTTCTCCTCTTGCCAGTTTACATCTCTTTTCTGCTCTGTATGCATGTGTGTGTGTGTTGTGTGTGTTGTGTGTGTGTGTGTGTGTGTGTGTGTGTTGCGTGCATGTGTGTGTGTGTGTGTGTGTGTGGTTTCATTGAACAGTGACCCGTATCATGGCACAAAACTAGATGCATGCATACCTATTGTGGATCATTCTTCTCCAAGCATATCCACGAAAAAAAACAAACAAACAAACAACAGACAAAACAAACAAAAAACCCGATTTTCCTTTTTTCTGTTGAGCAGTGAACGTGACTGTCATACTGAAATCAATAGAAATGGAACAATTAAAATAAAATAAAAAGGGAGTGTGTTTCCTAAAAAGTTTAGAGAAGAGAGGGACAGTCTCCACCTCCCAAAGCTTAGCAGAATTCAAAAAGAGATAGGACAGAAATGAAAACACACGTGGACAAGAACAAAAAAGACGGGACATCATGAAAGAAACAGGACACAGGATGAAAAAAGGGGCGGGGTGGGGGTGGGGGGGGTTGCGAGAAAAGTGGGGGAGGGGGGGGGTGATGGTAGGGGTGGTGTTAAGGGATGAATAGAGCGTGGAGGGAACTATGGAGTTAATTGTTGGAGGTGTGTGTGTATGGGAGGGGTGGGGTGGGTGGGGGGAGTGGGGGGGAGCAGGACAAACTGAGGAGATTGTGAGGCAGTCATAAAAAGTTCAGAAGACAATTAAAAGTCTCACACGCGCGCGCGCGCGCGCGCACACAACACACACACACACACCCACACACACACCGCCGCGCGCCGCGCGCGCGCTCGGGTGGGGTGTGGAGAAGAGAGAGAGAGAGAGAGAGAGAGAGGAGAGAGAGAGATAGAGAGATTTTGGGGAGACAACTAGTGTGAATCACCTAAGACCTACCGATTGACTTACTGCCCTTGGCTACTCTCTGCCTCTCCCTCCCACCCCCTCCCTCCTCACCCATCCTCGGCACCGTCCTTCCCAGTGTCCCCCCTAACCACCCCCCCTAACCTCCTTGCTTCGTAGGCTACTTTCACCCCTATGACCCCCCCCCCCCCACCCGTCTCTCTCTCTCTCTCTCTCTCTCTCTCTCTCTCTCTCTCTCCTCTCTCTCTCTCCTCTCTCTCTCTCTCTCTCTCTCTCTCTCTCTCTCGTGAACTCGCTAGCTTACGTGAACGTGGAACACTTCTCTCCCTGTATGTGTGTGTGCGCGCGCGCAGCGCGCGTGTGTGTGTGTGTGTGTGTGTGTTGGTATCTGTCCTGTCTGTCTAATCTCTCTCTCTCTCTATCATACTCTCTCTCTCTCCTCTCTCTCTCTCTCCTCTCTCTCTCTCTGTCTCTCTGGGTGTGTGTGTGTGTTGTGTGTGTGTGTGTGTGTGCGCGCGCGCCCGCGCGCGCCCGCGTGTGTATCCATGCGTGTTTTGCGTGCGTGCATGTCTTGCTCACTTTCGTGTACGACATATCTACACATGAACGTACATGCGTCCAGAAGTACTTCGATTCATGCGCGCACTTGCTACACCCCCCTTTAAAAGAAAGAAAGAAAGAGGAGAGAAAAAAATGAACAATGACACTGCAGCCACTGTCAAATGACCTTGACCCCCGACCTGCTGCAATCAAGCGCTCTGTTTTTTTTTTTTTTCTGTTCTGTTTCTTGTTCTTTTTCAACTTCTCATTATCGCATTGTTTTTCCCCTGCCATTGTCGAATTACACACCAGAGAAAAAAGGGCGGGTGTAGTGTGTGTGTGTGTGTGTGTTGTGTGTGTGTGTGCGTGCGTGTGGTGCGTCGTGTGTGCGCGCGTGCGTGCGTGTGTGCGTGCGTGTGTGCGTGCGTGTGTGTGCGTGTGGTGTGTGTGCGTGGGGGGTGGGGCGCGGGGGGGGGGGGGGGGGGAGGGGGAGTGGAAGTTGGAGGTGGAGGGGGCGAGGACATGTGATGAGGAAATGTATATCATGCGGGCGACCATCTGTTGTGCTGGTGGTTCACACTCGCCATATCAGTTCTGCTCAACTCTGTATGTAAGTCGCTGCCAATTGGTTTTTGTCTGTTCTCTGTTGTTTAGTCAGTGAATCTCATTTGCGAGGATTTTGTTTTCTGTCTGTCTGTCTCGTTCTTGTCAGTCAGTTCTGTGTGCGTGTCCGTTAGTGTTGTATTTTATTTTCACTCTGTTTTGTTTTCTTGTCTTGTCGCTTCGTCGTTTCGGTGTCTGTGTTGTCTCTGCTCTGTATGTGTGGTTTGCCGTTCAATCTGTGTACATGACTGTCTCTGTTTCTTGTTTACCGCCGCGTGGGTCTGTTTTGTCTCTCTCTTAGTCTGTCTCTTATTGTGTGACGTCTGATGATCTCTCTCTCTCTCTCTCTCTCCTCTCTCTCTCTCTCTCTCTCTCTCCTCTCTGATCTCTCTCCTCTCTCTCTGCTCTCTCCTCTCTCTTCTCTCTTCTCCCCCTCCTCTCTCTCTCCTCTCTCTCGCTCTCTATCTCTCTCTCTGTGTGTGTGTGTGTTGTGGTGTGTGTGTGGTTTCTCTCTCTGTATGCATGTATGTCTATTCATCTGTCTGTCTGTCTGTCTGTCCTTCACCGTTCTTCTGACATGTGACACGTTTGTTTGGGTCGGCTACTCTCTTTGTGTATTATGTTTCTGTCTCGGTCGGTCTGTTTGTGTGCCTGTCTCATTTTCTTTCTTTCTTTTTCTTTCTTTCTTTCTTTCCTTCTTTCTTCTTCTTCTTCGTCGTTGTCGTCTTCTTCCTCTCCTCCTCCTGTTCCTTCTTCTTCTTCTTCTTCTTCCTCTTCTTCTTCTCCCCCCTTCTTCTAATTCTTCTTCTTCTTCGTCGTCGTCGTCGTCGTCGTCTTCATCTTCTTCTTCTTGTCATGGGATATCTGCTGTTTTCTACGTTTGTCTGTCGGTTGGACAGTTGTCATTGGACATATCTTGGTTTTTTTTTTTTTTCTGTTTATCTGTTGGTCAGTCTGTTTCTCTGTGCGGACAGATCTGTGCGCTTTATGTCTGTAGTTCACGTTCCTGTCCGGGTCTCTGTCTTCCTGAGGTGTTTTTTTTTTTTTTTTTTTTTTTTGTTTGTTTTGTTTTGTGTTTTGTTTTCTTTCTATTTGTTTTCCCTCATGGCTGACTGACGACAACTAAAGATCTTATCGGAACTGCTGGCTTTGAAATGCTTCCTGTTATCGGATAGCTTGGTGCAAGCACATGCACAAACACAAACAGCCACACGCGCAAGCACGCACTGCACGCACATACGCACGCAGGCAACAGACGCGCACGCATGCACATAACCACACACACACGCGCGCGCGCGCGCGCGCACGCGCGCACGCACGCACGCACACACACACACACACACACACACACACACACACACACACACACACACGTGTACGATTTAAATGAACAAGATGAAAACGAGAAAGAGAAATACACGCATTCACAACTCTCTCTCTCTCTCTCTCTCTCTCTCTCTCTCTCTCTCTCTCCTCTCACCTCTCTCTCTCTCTCTCTCTCTCTCTCTCTGTATGTCTGTCTTATCTCCGTGTCTGTCTCTCTCTGTCCTATTGTCTATGTGTCTCTCTGTCTGTTCACCTGTCTCTGATTCTCTGTCTCTATAAGTCTGTGTGTCTGTCTGCCTGGCTGTCTGTCTGGGCTGTCTCTCAGTCCGTCCCTGTCTCTTCTCCTCCCCTCTGCCTGTTTGTCTGTCAGTCTGTTCGCCTTTCTGTCTGTCTCTTTCTCTCTTTGTCTGCCTGTCTCTTTCTGACCCCCCTTTTTAGTGAGAGCGGGAGCGATATCAGTGAATCTTGTCGGAGACTAAAAGACGCTTGTACCTTCTTGGAATCGCTGTTACAGTCATGAGTATCCCACATCCATTATTTTGATTTTTTTTTTCTCACAAATTGATTATGTCTTTTTTTTTTCCCCCGCGAGTAAACCTTAAATGTGGTTACCAACGTTAACAACTGAAGCGCCTCCATTGAGTCGGAACTTGAGTTCTATCGTAGCTTTGCCATCCTGGTCTTTGGAGTTACGGGACGTGAACACATAACATGCTACGCTTTCCCAAACTGAATGCTACGTCTTTAAGTTAAAGGTCGCTAGCTTTGGGTCGTCGGCTGTGGCCTTACGTCATGACGCTAAACACCGAAAAATAACATCCGCGTCAATTGGTTACAGCACGCCTCATTTGTGTAGTCTCTGCAAAGACATTCCTGTGGAGAACTCTAATACTTCTATGCTTGTATGAACCATCATAGACAAAGGCGGTTTGTTTGTTTGCTTTTTTTTTTTTTTTTTTTTTCAACAGATGAGATAGTAAACCGTGGTACTCGCTTCAGTATTCTTTCAACACACGTGAAAATATTCCGTGAGAATCGTCTATTAGCAAAAAAAAAAAAAAAAAAAAAAAAAAAAAAAATCCACTTTGATAGCTCAAACAAAATCATGCAGAGACAGAAAAATAAAACACAAACAAAACAAACAAAGAAATGTAGGTGGCGCTAGACTACGGCGACGTTCTATTCCCATGGGAAAAAAAAATCCAGCCCGACTCTCATAATGATTAAATGTGCTGTTTTGATGGAATTACGCTGCAAAATGTAAACGTTAACAGGCCCAGCACCATGGTAGTCTCCTTTCGCCAGCCTCTCTAGTCGTATTCTAGAGATGGTTCTAGGGATGTCACTCTGCTGCTGGACGTTTCATCGATAGTGATTGACAGCAGACTCCATGAAAACCTTGTTCAGAGATGTTCCCGCCTGACGTGGTCTTTGAATTTCTGAAAGGAATTAACATTTTTTTTTCAATCTGATCTAGGATTTTACAAAAAAACCATTTTTTTTTTTGTAACGAAGCTCCTGGTGCGTTTTTTAGAAGGTATATTTGAAGGAAATCTGTGATAGGTGAGTTTTTTTTTTATTGTGTTTTTGTTTGTTTCATTTTGTTTTTGTTTTTGTTTGATTTTCTTTTTTTTTTTTCTTTTTTTTTGTGATGACTCGTGAGTTGACTTCAACGCGGTGACAGCCCTGATATGACCCTTTGCGGTCGGCTGGGCTATGAGCAACATTACCTAACACTTACCAATCGATAGCGATTGACACAAACAAAGAAAACAAAATAACAAAAGAAACAAACAGACAAACAGATGGACAGACACACAAGCAGACAGACAGACAAACAGACAGACAAATAACCAAACAGACAACACAAACAAACGGACAAGCAAAAAAGGTAAAAAAAAAAAAAAAAGACAAACAAACGAACGGATAGACAGACAAAGAAACAGACAGACAAAACGAAGAAACACACAAACAAACAATCAAAAAGACAGGCAAAAAAAATAACAAAATAAGAAGCAAGCAAACAACCAAAGAGGACAGACAAACAAAACAAACAAACAAACAAACAAAACTTCGCTGTTGCCCTCTAAGCACTGGCAATGCAATCCTCCCGCAGATGACACCACACTGTAGGTGACATCCCAACAAGCCAACAATCTGTTGCCCTCTAAGCACTGCCAATGCCATCCTCCCGCTGATGGGACACCCCACATGTAGGTGCCATCACAACAAGCCAACAAATCTGTTGCCCTCTGACCCCGGACAATCCCATCCTCCGGCACAAAGAAAGAGAGTCAGAGAGAGGGAAAGGGGAGCAGAGACGACAGACAGACAGACAAAGAGAGAGAGAGAGGAGAGAAGAGAGAGAGAGAGAAGAGAGAAGAGAGAGAGAGAGAGAGAAGAAAGGAGAGACACACAAGAAAGACCGACAGAGACACAGAGACAGAGAGAACAGGCCAAGAGAGAGAGAGCGAGGAGAGAGGAGAGAGAGAGAGAGAGAGAGAGAGAGAGAGAGACCGAGAGATAGAGAGAGAGAGAAGAGAGAGAGGAAGACGAGAGAGAGGAGAGAGAGGAATAACAACAAGAGCAATAATTACAAAGAACCAAAAGTGAGAGGGGAGACAGATATATCAAAGATTGAAAGCGGCGTGACCTCCG
>JADBJO010014359.1:17500-20000 GCA_016801955.1 Conus betulinus | reverse complement strand
GGTCACAACGACATGCGGTCACAGCGACACGTGGTCACATTGGCACGTTGCCACTACTACTACTAATATACTAGTAGTACTAATTTTTCTTTTTCTTTCTTTCTTTCTTTTTTCTTTGTAACGGGATCAAGAATTCTTACTTTGGGAGGAGAAAAAAAAGTGCTAAGTGATGACTTTAGCGGCCATCTTTTGACTAGAGGTCAGTTGTGGAGGAAATGTGTCCGGAATGAAGGCACTGACAAAGAAGACGCACGGATCTCTGCAGAGTGTTACGAGTTACTGTGAAGATTTGATCTGAAAGCGTGTTATTTATTCATCAATCAAACACAATTAATTTATCAATTAATTAGGAGAAATGGAGATGGGGTGAGAAAAGGAGGAGGGGGGGGGGGGGGGGGGGGGGGGGGGGATGGGGGGAGGGGGGGGGTCTCATGTTGTTGCTGGGCTGTTGTTCTAGATTTTGAAGTTCGTCGGTGTTTTGTTGACGTTGTTGTTGTCATTGTGTTGTTGTTGTTGCTGGTGTTGTTGTTGTTGTTGTTGTCGTTGTTGTTGTTATGGGTTGTGTGCTGCTGCTGGTGTGTTCTTGCTGCTATTGCTGCTAATGTTGGTATAGTTCCCATGGGCATAACTGCCTTCTCTCTATAAAAGTTGGTCCTGGTAGAGCTCAGTACATAAATCATACATTTAAATGTTACGCTTTTTATGTCTTACTATCTCCATCCCTTTTCTTTCGTCTTTTCTTCTGTTATCTAAATGCTTCTTCGTCGTGCCTCTCTTGCCTTGTGAACGACTGCTTTCTCTCTGTTTTTCTCATTTTCTTCATCTTCTTCTTCTGTCTTTTAAGGCTCCTAAACCGACCCCCACGACAACAACAAGAACGACAACTCCTCCCTTCAGCCACCAAGGGGGCGCTGCCGGGGACACGCAGGGACTCTTTTCTCAGCGCTTCCAGGCCACGCGGAGGGAGACGTTGGGCAGTGGTCAAGCGGCCGGCGGAATGAGCTCTGGGAGGGAGTCCCGAAGTGTCCGCACCTACACGCGGACGGAGGGGGTGGGGGCAAACAAGGGACTGGTGCCAGAGAGATTGGTCACAGCGTTGGTTGTGAGGGAAATGTAATTAGGTCTCTGTCACCCAGTTGCTTGTAAAGATGGTGAAGGGATTTTTTTTTCCTTTCTTTTTTTTTTTTTCAATGTCTTTTTTGTGTGTGAAGATTATGTGTAGTTCTGTCATCTCATTGGTCGTAAAGATTATGAATAGGTGTGTTCTAGTATTATTGATTGTGAAGATTATGTGTGGGTCAGTCATGTCATTAGTTTCTTTCTTTTCTTTCTGCGTACGCAGGCTGATACTCCTGCAGACCCTGCCTGTATAGACAGGCAGTGGAGTCGTGTGTGTATGACCGTTTTTTTTTTAAAAAATCCCGCCATTAAGGCAGCCATGCTCCATCTTCGGGGAAGGTGCATGCAATGTGTAACATGTCATCCATACCAACGGCCTTCTCTTCCGAAAGTTGGTGATGGGGTTTTACGTGTGTGCAAGATGTTGTGCGTGCGTTCACACACGGAACCTCGGTTTATAGTCTCATTCGAAGGACTGTATGGGGAATGGAGTCAGAAGCAATGTTAACTCCGAGGGAAAAATCCCCCTGTACCGAAATTCGAACCCGCAACCCCAGGATCACGAGTCCGGCGCTCTACCAACTGAGCTATTCCGCCCCCCCCCATGTCATTGGTAATCAAGATTATGGGTGGATCTGGAAAAAAAAGTAAGTAAGGAACCGTTGAATTATTGGTTGTAAATACTGCGGGGGTATCAGATAGGTCTCTTTTTGCAATGTGTCTGTCATATGATTGGTTGTAAATATTTCTGCGTGGCCCTGTCATATTATGGTTGTATTCAGCATGGATCTATCTTATCACTGATTATGAAACAGAAGAGAGAGAGAGAGAGAGAGAGAGAGAGGAGAGAGAGAGAGAGAGAGAGAGAGAGACAGACAGACAGACAGACAGACACAGGGTATAGATATAGATGTATAGATAGATAACATTGATAGATAGATAGATAAATAAATAGATAGATAGATAGATAGATAGATAGATAGATCTGCCAAGTCATTTTGTATAGATGCACTCACGGATCGGACAGATTGTTGGTTGTACAGACATGCAGGAATTGCCATGTTTGGTTTTTTTTTTTTTTTATGTAGAACAGGCATGTATGAATGTCTCATACCATTGTGTGGCCTAAAAGGTCAAGCTCTCAGACTGCCCCCTAGAGTAGTGTTGGGTTCTTTCTATCTCCATGGTTGGCGCCTATCAAACACGCCTGTACTAAGTGATAGCGACTGTCGCTGAACTGACGTGGGTAATGGTGGTGGTGGTGGACTGGAGGGGGGCCTCTAAATGGGGACTTTTTCGGTTTGTTTTGCTGTCCCATCTTCAGTGCCACATCGGTGCCACTGCACAGTACCCACTCATTCATTCCTACTCCCCCGCCCAC
>JADBJO010014359.1:7500-12500 GCA_016801955.1 Conus betulinus | reverse complement strand
ACAGAAGTAATCTGACCGTCCTTGCTGTGAACAGAAATGAGCCGAACAGAACCGATCAGGCTGTCTCAATATTGTGAACGGAAGCCGTTTCATTCTCTCCCTATCGTAAACTGATTGGATCTATCGGTCTCACGATTGTCTTCCTAATGGGAACAGAATTGATGTATCTGTCCCAGTAGTGTGTTTAAAAACAACAACAACAACAACAACAACAAAAAACAACAGCGATCTGATTGTCTGGATATCATGAACAGAAGTAATCTCAAACTGCCTCCCCTCACTGTAGAACAGAGCTGACCCAATCGTGTTCGTTGGGTGAACACCAATGACCGAACTAAGTCTCCATCCACATTGTAAACACAGGTCATCTGGCGGTCTCAACAACTGTGACTAGACGTGACCTTAACTGCCCACACATCGTGACATGCTGACACAGCAAAGAAAATGTGTCACGCTCTTTCGACCTTTGTCCATCTCCACTGGGGCAGAACACGCATCGGAGGGGAAAGAACTAACCCACTTGTTATCTTCAGCCAGAACAGACGACAGGATCGTGGTCAATCAAGCGTGGTAGGGGCCTTTGATCTCAGAGGGACAAAGGGGGGAAAGGTCAAGCAGGTGTAAGAATCGCCTTCTATAGTGGCTTTGGCATTAGTGTGTGGACTGTTTTCGTGTTGCCTTGGACTAAAGTCACCACGCTGGGGTGCCGGTTGTCAAGCTGGGGGATGACTTCACAAGGGGGACGGGGGAGGTGAAGCGGAAAACGATTCTAGGGTGAGAGAGAGAGAGAGAGAGAGAGAGAGAGAGAGAGAGAGAGAGAGAGAGAGAGAGAGACAATACAAATGTTTTAATTGAAATGGGTCACATGCCCGTGTCAAGGAAACAGAGGGAGGGGTTAGCAACAAAATCAAACCGAGTGCAACTGAAATAAGTAAGTAAAGAAATCAATACATCATCAGATATACATCAACACACACACACACACACACACACCACACACACACACACACACACACACACACACACAGCTAGACGATACATCTCGCGAACATAATCAACAATCGTTCGAAGCAGAAGCGCTTATGGGGAGGAGATGAGAGAGAGAGAGAGAGAGAGAGAGAGAGAGAGAGAGAGAGAGAGAGAGAGAGAGAGAGAGAGAGAGAAGAGAGAGAGAGAGAGAGAGACAGACAGACAGACAGACAGACAGACCGTGACACATGGACGTGTAAACGAGAACGAAGAGAGAGAGAGAGAGAGAGAGAGAGAGAGAGAGAGAGAGAGAGAGAGAGAGAGAGAGAGAGAGAGATGGACGTGTAACGAAACGAACGAGAGAGAGAGAGACGAGAGAGAGAGAGAGAGGAGAGAGAGAGAGAGAAGACAGAGACAGAGACAGACAGACAGACAGAACAGACAGACAGTGAGAAAATGGACGTGTAGCGAGCGACCGGAGCGGGCGAACGAGAGAGAGAGAGAGAGAGAGAGAGAGAGAGAGAGAGAGAGAGAGAGAGAAGAGAGAGAGACAGACAGACAGAGAGGACAGACAGGCAGGCAGGCAGGCAGGCAGGCAGGCAGGCAGCAGGCAGGCAGGCAGGCAGGCAGGCAGGCAGGCAGACAGACAGTGAGCAATGGACTGTATAGCGAGAACGAATCTCTGGGGGAGGGGGGGGTGGGGGGGGGGGATGAGGGAGAGAGAGGAGAGAGAGAGGAGAGAGAGAGAGAGAGAGAGAGAGAGAGAGACAGAGAGAGAGAGAGAGAGAGAGAGAGTTTTTTTAAACAAATAAAGACTTTTATTGTGTTTTTTTCCCCCTTATGATCCATCCCGCCCTCATGGTACAGATCGTCCCTACCCAAACAATCCTGTCTTTCACACAATATTTTCCACGTGCTTGCTGTTTACTGAAATATCTCACCGTATTCTACACATGTGTTAAGCGGAAACACGATGAACACTACAAACTGAAAACCACCACCACCATCATATGGGAAAAAAAAAAAAAAACCTTCTGAGCAGTAATTCGACTTGTTGTGTATAACCACGGGGGGGGCATTGGCCTACCTGTAGCATCTTTTGTTATATAGATTTTCAGATTTCGTTGTAGATTTTGTTTACGTAGAGTGACTAAAGATGTATTTGATTTGATAGAACATTGAACCTCTAACAATCTTTCCCATCGCAGGCACCTGAAAAATGCCTTCGTCTCCTTTCTCTGAGTTTTCCGTATAATCAACAGCTTTGTGGTCCGTGACATTACTTTTAGTTCTGACACCAGCCTTCATTATTCTATACCTGTAGATGGAAGCTGTGGTTTGTGATAAGGCACACACGCACGCACGTTCGCACTTATACACACACACACACACACACACACACACACACACACACACACACACACACACACACACACACACCACACTGACTGACTGACTGACTGAACCATTTATTGCCAGATTAACATAGATTAACACACACACACACACACACACACACACACACACACACACACACACACACACACACACACACACCCTTAATCACGTCTCTTCTGGTTAGTGTGACACAGCTTCTGTTGGCCTTGGTGGACTTGTGTCAGTGTGACACATCTTGATGGACTTGTATCGGTGTGACATAGCTTCTGTTGACCTTGATGGACTTATGTCAGTGTGACACATCTTGATGGACTTGTGTCAGTGTGACACAGCTTCTGGTGTCCCTGATGGACTTGTGCCAGTGTGACACAGCCTCTGTTGATCTTGATGGACTTGTGCCAGTGTGACAGATCTTCTGTTGACCTTGATGGACTTATGTCAATACGACACATCTTGATGGACTTGTGCCAGTGTGACACACCTTCTGTTGTCCCTGGTGGACTTGTGCCAGTGTGACACAGCTTCTGTTGTCCCTGATGGACTTGTGTCAGTGTGTGACACAGCTTCTGTTGTGCCTGGTGGACTTGTGCCAGTGTGACACAGCTTCTGTTGTCCCTGGTGGACTTGTGCCAGTTTGACACATCTGTTGTGTCCCTGGTAGACTTGTGCCAGTGTGTCACAGCTTCTGTTGTCCCTGATGGACCTGTGTCAGTGTGACACAGCTTCTGTTGCCCCTGGTGGACTTGTGCCAGTGTGACACACCTGTTGTCCCTGATGGACTTGTGCCAGTGTGACACAGCTTCTGTTGTCCCCGATGGACCTGTGTCAGTGTGACACACCTGTTGTCCCTGATGGACTTGTGCCAGTGTGACACACCTTCTGTTGTCCCTAATGGACTTGTGTCAGTGTGACACAGCTTCTGTTGACATAAAGGATGCCTAAGGTAGCACTGGCCCCCAGAGCCCAGTTTCAATTTCAGTTTCATCAAGGTGTCACTGCGTGCGTACTGGCCCATATACGCGACACCACATCCGCTAAGTTTCCAGACGCCACTGTGCATGATTCTGTTCAGGTGATAGATCAATTAAGTAAGGACTAAGCTGGGAGATTTAAACACATTTTAAAAAGTAAGTAACAGCGCACCGCAAAGACAAACAAACAAACAAACAGACAAACGAAGCACAAGACAAAAGGCGACGCGTTTCGACCTCTTAGGTCTTCTTCAGGCAAGCCACAAAACACTCAGGACGACGAAAATGAACACAAGTAAAAATCACTTATCTTCATCCACTGCAACTAGATCTAAGATGATGGAATTTAGAGAAGAGGGTCTCTTGGCTACGGCGTAGCAGATGCATGACTTTACGCAGTTGCCCAACACGCTGGTCAGAGGAGAACAGTGGACATCCACAAAATTGCGGCCAGTTCCCGTGGAAGCCGGTCATGCCTCGGAAACTCCTTCTATAATCATCTAGGCGTGAAAAGTATTGAAACGGAACAGGAGCCTGCTCCTTCAATCGTCCAAGTATGTCGAGTGAGGACACACAGCCCTTTGGCCTACTTGGCTTTTTTTTTTTTTTTTTTTTTTTTTTTTTTTTTTAATGTCGTTCCCTGGCTTCCATAGTTCCTGATTTCCATTGTCATTTTTGAGGTGAGACAGATTTCGCTTTTTAAGTGATAATCAAGATCGGATCTTTCTCCTTTTTTTTTTTTTTTTTTCAGAATGGCTTCGTGGTTAATTGTTTGTGCTGCTAATTCACCAAACCATGTGGTAGTTTCGTGGTCGGCTCGACTGTAAACAACATGACATCACTCGCCCCTAATTCAAAGAGATTCATACAGTGGTACAAATTCTGTTTTCTGTGTGAGGTATCTCGAGTGAGGCATGCGCTAGCACACCACATGCCAGTTTTATCGATTTGCATTCTACAATTTGAATCTTTTTTTTTTTACACATATTTAGTCAATAGTAGAACAATGCAGAGAAGGAAACTCTGTATGCCTAGTTGAGTGTGGATAGGAAAAGAGCAGCGAAAAGATGAATTCCTGTTGGTGTATCAATGCAAACATCAAAACAGTGATCATTATTTTTAAAGACAGTTGTGTGTGTGTGTGTGTGTGTGTGTGTGTGTGTATGTGTGTGTGGTGTGTGTGTGTGTGTGTGTGTGTGTGTGTGTGTGTGTGTGTGTGTGTGCAATTTCATGTTCAAGCTTAATATTCATCACCCTGATTCAAAACGGGGGGGGGGGGGGGGGGGGGGGGGGGGGGGGGGGGGGGGGTGAGTGAGAGAGAGAGAGAGAGAGAGAGAGAGAGAGAGAGAGAGAGAGAGAGAGAGAGAGAGAGATTATTCGCAGTACATGGCAAAGCGGTTAGCTCTCATATTTCACAGTCCTGGGAAGCACCATGGAACGTCACCGAACGGCACGGTGGCAGGGCAGTGTCTATTTCGGCGGGTCGTCTTATGGCGACGACCCACGTGTTGATGTGTCTCTCTGGGGACTGCTGTGAACAATAGTGTGACGTGTGGGATTACAACTGAAGGACATGACAATAATGACACTGAGAGGACATGGAAAGTGGCACCTTTAGAAACAGTTCAAACAAAACAGTAACAACAACAACACAACAGCAAC
>JADBJO010014358.1:27500-48042 GCA_016801955.1 Conus betulinus | reverse complement strand
GTAAACTTTTTCAACCGGCCTCCGGAGGACTGCCTTCCGGTTAGCACGGTTGATCTCCGAAAGTACTTGGCCGATCCTTTGTGAAAAGTAGCAGGTATGTTCATTATGGGTCACGGATGACGCCCGACGTTTTAGTTTAACCCCGTTATAGCGTTACTAAACGGCTGTAAACGGCCTGTAACGGTTTTCCTTCTTAATGGAATATCTCAGAAAATACTTGGCCGATCATTCTGAAAATTTGTAGGTATGTTCATTATGGGTCACGAATAATGTCCGATGTTTTCGTTTACCGTTATATAGCCGTTATAACGGCTGTAACGCCCTGTATCGGTTTTTCTTCTTTATGGAATATCTCAAAAAGTACTGGGCCGATCTTTGTGAACATTAGCAGGTATGTTCATTATAGGTCACGGATGATGCCCAATGTTTTTAATTTACCCCGTTATAGCCGTTACTAACGGCTGTAACGGCTTGTGACGGTTTCCCTTCTTCTTTATGGAATATCTCAGAAAGTACTTGGCTGATCATTCTGAAAATTTGTAGGTATGTTCATTATGGGTCACGAATAATGCTTCACGTTCTAGTTTACCGTTATATCCGTTACTAACGGCTGTAACGGCCTGTAACGGTTTTTTTCTTCTTTATGGAATATCTCAAAAAGTACTGGGCCGATCTTTGTGAACATTAGCAGGTATGTTCATTATGGGTCACGGATGATGCCCGGTGTTTTAGTTTACCCCGTTATAGCCGTTACTAACATCTGTAACGGCCTGTAACGGTTTTCCTTCTTAATGGAATATCTCAGAAAGTATTTGGCCGATCATTCTAAAAATTTGTAGGTGTGTTCCTTATGGGTCACGAATAATGCTTTGATGCTTTAGTTTACCGTTATATCCGTTACTAACGGCTGTAACGGCCTGTAACGGTTTTTCTTTCTTTATGGAATATCTCAAAAAAGTACCGGGCCGATCTTTGTGAACATTAGCAGGTATGTTCATTACAGGTCACGGATGATGCCCGATGTTTTAGTTTACCCCGTTATAGCCGTTACTAACGGCTGTAACGTAACGGTTTTTCCTTCTTTATGGAATATCTCAAAAAGTACTTGGCCGATCATTCTGAAAATTTGAAGGTATGTTCATTATTATGGGTCACGAATAATGCCCGATGTTTTAGTTTACCGTTATAACCGTTACTAACGGCTGTAATGGCCTGTAACGGTTTTTTCTTCTTCATGGAATATCTCCGAAAGTATCTTGGCCGATCTTTGTGAAAATTAGCAGGTATGTTCATTATGGGTCACGGATGATGCCCGATGTTTTAGTTTACCCCGTTAATAGCTGTTACTAACGGCTGTAACGGCCTGTAACGGTTTTTCCTTCTTTATGGAATATCTCAGAAAGTACTTGGCCGATCATTCTAAAAATTTGTAGGTGTGTTTCCTTATGGGTCACGAATATGCTTGATGTTTTAGTTTACCGTTATATCCGTTACTAACGGCTGTAACGGCCTGTAACGGTTTTTTCTTCTTTATGGAATATCTCAGAAAGTACTTGGCCGATCTTTGTGAAAATTAGCAGGTATGTTCATTATGGTCACGGATGATGCCCGATGTTTTAGTTTACCCCGTTATAGCCGTTACTAACGGCTGTAACGGCCTGTAACGGTTTTCCTTTCTTTATGGAATATCTCCGAAAGTACTTGGCCGATCTTTCTGAAAATTTGTAGGTATGTTCATTATGGGTCACGAATAATGCCCATGTTTTAGTTTACCGTTATCCGTTACTAACGGCTGTAACGGCCTGTAACGGTTTTTTTCTTCTTTATGGAATATCTCAAAAAGTACTGGGCCGATCTTTGTGAACATTAGCAGGTATGTTCATCATGGGTCACGGATGATGGCCGATGTTTTACTTTACCGTTATATCCCTTACTAAGGCTGTAACGGCCTATAACGGCTTTTCTTTTAGGAATATCTCAGAAAGTACTTGCCGATCTTTGTGAACATTAGCATGTATGTTCATTATAGGTCACGGATGATGCCGGATGCTTTAGCTTACCGTTATTAAACCCGTTACAAAACGACTGTGACGGCCTGTAACGGGTTTTTCTTTTTATGGAATGTCTCAGAAAGTACAAGGCCGATCTTTCTGAAAATTAGCAGGTATGTTCACTATGGATTACGGATGATGCCCGGATGTTTTAGTTTACCGTTTATAGCCGTTATTAACCGTTCATAACGGTTTACCTTCTTTTATGAATATCTCAGAAAGTACTTGGTCCGATATTTCTGAAATTTGTAGGTATGTTCCATTATGGGACGGATGATGCCCGACGTTTAGTTTACCGTTGTAGCCGTTACTAACGGCTGTAACGGCCCATAATGGTTTTTCTTTTTTTTATGGAATGTCTCAGAAAGTACGTTGGCCTATCTTTCTGAAAATTTGTAGGTATGTTCATTATGGTTCACGGATCATACCCGACGTTTTAGTCCTACCGGATGATGCCCGATGTTTTTTAGTTTACCGTTATAGCCGTTACTAACGGCTGTAACGGCCTGTAACGGTTTTTTCTTCTTTATGGAATATCTCAGGAAGTACGTGGCCGATATTTCTGAAAATTTGTAGGTATGTTCATTATGGGTCACGGATGATGCCCGAAGTTTAAGTTTTCTACGTTAGAGCTTTTACTAATGGCCCACAATGGTTTTCTTCTTGATGGAAATCTCAGAAAGTTCTTGCCGATCTTTCTTTAAAATTTATAAGTATGTTCATTATAGGTCATAGATGATGGCTGATGTTTACCAGAATAGCCCATTACTAACGGTTACACCAGCCCAGACGGTTTTCCTCTTTATAGAATAGATCACGTATTCAGGATAAACTGGGAGTACATTTATATGCTTTTGCATCTTTTTTTTTCTCTGCTTCAGCTACCCATCTCCTATTGGTAACAAATCCTTCTGAGCTCTTAGTTCACCGCTCAATATGCACGCATGGTGCATGGGGTTTCTTCAACAGGTGAGCGCAGGCACGACTCCCTAAAAGCTTGCTTTTTTTTACGATAGCTTGCACAAACGATCCATGTTTTCTCCATCGACACACTCCTCTAACAATTAACGTACAAACCACCAAGAACTTGGGCACAATTTTTGACAAGAATGAGGAGAGTTTCGGCATGAGGCCCCAAATCACACAGCCTCTCTCTTGCGAAAGTGTTTTAGGTAAGGGCTGTATTTGGGCATAGGGCAAGATTACTTCATTCTCCCTTTGTGCTAGATTGCTTTAAAGTGAATGAGCGCGGACAAAACGACTAATATTACTCCCCACACATGTGCTAAAGACGTCAATTAAGAGCAGCAGGTGAATCTGACAAAAAGTCCAGTCATGTGTTGAAGTTGGTGGTGAGGCAAGGAAAGGAGGACTGTAATAAGCTCGGCCTAAAAAAAGGTCAAACCCTTTCCATCTTGCGACAACACACATGCCATTAACCAGCATCCATCCATCCATCCATCCATCCATCCCTCTATCTATCTCCCTCCGGGTGTTGCAACCTTGCCGTGGTCGGAGGGCTTACGCGGTCCAGTGATCCCTTACGCTTTGCTGACAGGGGCACCAATACTCGACTAGATGGTTAGTTGCTGTTAACGCTCCTGGGCCTGTATAGCCATGTTACTGACTGGCCTAAGCACTACGTGGTAGGAATTGATGCCCCTGGTAGGGTCTTCCCATGTGAGAAAGGTTAAGAGTGAGGGCGCTGATAAATAGTGACCCACGTTTTTCCTATTCTATATTTTTTTTTATTCTGCCTTTCCTAACGGATCTTTTCTCTCTTCGTCTCCGCTTCGAACCTTCTTTTTCCACTCTCTTTATGCTCTGATTCTTACGTCGCTGCCGTGAGCAGCGGGGAAGCCAAAAACTACAGTTACCCGGCGGGTCTGAGTGGCTGATCCCAATTCAGTCGCGAAGGTGCACTGTCTGGTTTTCATGCGGGGCGGTATCTGCGGACGGACGCCATACTATGGCCATCCATTGTCCCTTCTCCAGCACAGCAGCTGTCCCTGGGGTGACCGTTTATTTCTGCCAGTATTTAAAAAACCCTTCACGGCCACAAAAAAATACCCCACTAGAACGGAAAAGGGAAGAAAAACTGGGTTCCGACCCTTCGAGGGGACACGGACTCCGACTCCGACATAGAAGTGCGGAGAAGACATTGGTGTTTGGCCTTCTTGGCTAGTGATCCAGTCGGCGGATGGCAAGCGACTGATTACCAAGTTGAGTTCCTTTGCTGTTGCAAAGGGGCTGAAAGGTCTTTCAGGCGCAGAGCCGAAATCAGTTAAGAGGCTTAGGGATGGGTCCCTGCTCGTGCAGGATGACCGAAAAATCCACTCGGACAACTTGCTGAAGTCAACTAGTCTTGTGGATTATCCAATCCGGGTATCCCCTCACAAAAGTCTTAACTCCTCCAAGGGTGTCATTTGTTGCCAAGAGTTGTTTGGGACATCTGAGGGGAAAATAAAGGCTGAGTTGGCTGATCAGGGAGGTGCAGAGGTCAGGAGGGGCAACTTTCCACAAAGGTGCAGAGTTTTTGAAGAGAGAAAACCGACCAATACTCTGTTCCTCACCTTTGCAAAACCAACACATCCAGAGTCCATAAAGGTGGGATACCTGAGAGTAAACTTAGCCCTGTATGTACCATCCCCTCTGAGGTGCTTTATATGTCAAAAGGTTTGGTCAGGTCCAAGGAAAATGCCCGGGAAGGAGGTGTGTGCCACCTGCAGCAAAGCAGTTCATGAGGGCGGATGTGAATACGCGAAATGCGTGAAACTGTGACGTGACCACCTCTCTACTTCAAAAACTGCCCTGTTTGGCGAGTAGAAAGCGAAATCCAGCGTGTAAAAAAAAACAGAAAAAAAAGTTTTGTTCTTCGAAGCCAAAAAGTTGGTGCAGGAACAGAAGGGAAACCCCACCCCTTTTTTTCGACAGTCGTCAAAAATTCACTCAGAGCACTTTAGGTGGAAGCCAGTGTTCAGACAAAAATTATGCCGTCTCAAGCAGCTGAAGTGTCATGAATCTGGCACATGGCAGGCTCGAGTTTTCTCTTAATAAACAATAACTATCTGTAGCTCATATCTGTCATCCAATCACCAAACAAGACCTCCTTTCACTCTTGGAGCAGTTCTTCCTAGACCCTTCCTGCTACTGGGCGATCTGAAAGGTCATTATACTCTGTGGGGACCCGTGAGAGATCTTCACCAAGGGGTCTGCTTTTAGAGGAAGTGTTTTTCAGAGCTTGATTTGTATATCTTAAATGGGAAATCGCCAACTACTTTCACTCCGCTAAACTGGCACCACATTCTTGTCTGGATCTTTCTGTTTGTGACCCTCATTGTTTCTGGATTTTGTTTGGGAGGTTAATGAGGACCTACATGGTAGTGACCAATTTCCTGTGTTGCTTCAGTATACAAATGCAGGTTAAGAAGAAGTGAAGCTTTTGTCCATACCCGAAAACAGGCCTCGGTTTTTAACAAAGCAGATTTAGTGGGCCTCCTTGACACTCAATTTCCTTAATGATCTGGAAGAGGACAAGATCCTGCTGAGTGAAGATCCGGGGGAAGTCTTTCATTTCAAACTTGTCTGAATTGTGCAAAGTCAACTCTTATTCCACTACTTCTTAGCAATAGCCTGTCTACAACCCCAAATGCCAAAGTTCCTTGGATCAACTCTAGAATTGGGAAGAAAAAATTAAGAAAGCCCACAAAAGGAAGTCAAGATCCTTCACCAAGGGGTCTCCCGCAGAGACCATCGCTGCCCAACGTCATTCTACATTTTCATCAGAAATTGAGAACCAAAATCCAAAACACATTTATAAAACCGTAAACGTTTGTCTTGAAAAGAATTTGTGTTCACTTGCCTCGCATCTAAAACATCGAAGAAAAAAAACACGTGGAGGACAGTCCTACAAAATAAAGTGACCAAAACCCTGGGTGGTGGGGGCTCTCCGCAGATATACGTCAGGAAGAACAGCAGAAAGATGTGACTCCATACCCCAAAATCACTCCGCGGTTTGAACAAAGCAGATTGGGACCCCTTGACACTAAATTTTAAGGTGCAGTCTTGAAGAGGACAAGAAGCTGTGGCCTTGAAGCAAAGGGAGGTGAGTCTTAACGATTACCGGCGCTGAATTGTGCCCTAGGCCACCCATTCTACCGTACTTCTTCCAAGAAACCCCTACATGCCCACAAAGTTCCTTGGATCAACTCGACAGGAAAGAAAACATTAAGACAGCCCACAAAAGAGCTCAACCTGTTGGGTCCCGCCGGACCATCGATGTACCAACGGTCATTCCATCATCCTTGAGAAATTCGAAACGGCAAAATTTCTAAAACCAGTAAACGTTTGTCTGAAAAAAAAAAAAGGGCGCTTTTAGTCCTCCTTATTCATCTCAAAATCCCAGCGACGCAAAAACAAAAAGATGTGGAAAAAATCACAGAGCAAGAAAATCTGAAATGGGAAGAACAGGGGAACTACATGCCCTGAGACTGATGGACGTCTCAAGCCCTTGTTACTGCACTCTCTTAATAGAGCACAAATCAAGCGTTTGTTTATGGCAAAAAACGCAAAGTCACAAAGAGTCCAAAGAAAACATCACCCTGCAATTTTTTATCAGACAGCATTGGAAGAGTTACAATCTGACTTCCTTTACTTTTAAACGACTCGAAATTCCGCCCATACTTTTTCACTCGCAGCGAGCCGATTCCTGTTCTTCAAGGTTTTGTTTGAGTAGAAATGGCCAGAGTTTTAAAAAATTTGTGGTTGAAACCATTTCGACACGAGCATAAAGGGTCTTCCTTAAACCATGATCCTAGTTGCAAGCCGTGGCAGACAAAAACCATGTGTCATGGGACCAACTGGGTTTGTATGGTTTATGTATTTTTTGTTTGTTTCTCCCCTACTACCTTTCTTGTGGGTCTACTTCCAGAAGAATCAAAAGACCTCATGCATTGAGATTACCTCGATTCCCAAAAAGACGTGGGGGTCTTTCGACACCCATCAAAAGAAATTACTGTCCACATGCAATTGTGATTGCACGCCCGACGGATAGGAAGTCCTCCCTGCAAATAACGGATGGGGACTGGCGAGAATGAAAAAAAACTGGTCAATGCCAGACTCCATTCCTCCTCCGAAGGACCATTCGCTCCGAATGACGGGCCTTCTGAACGAAAGAAACACAGCATACAGTGGCACAGTCCAGGTTCCCACCAAGATTCATTACTACAGTGGACCACACATCATCCGTCAAATGGACCCACTACGGCTTGATCCGGAATAACCCTTTCTAAAAATACAACACACCGTTGGCTTTTTCTTTCGACGGACGAGAAGGCCTACGATACCACCTGGAAATCTGGGATACTTTATGATCTCCATGATCGTGGTTTTCGGGGTCATCTCTCCACTTTTTATTTTTAAAAAAAATCTTGGCAACGAAACGACGGTGTCAGTTTCAAGGTTGGCACCACTCTCTCTGATGTTCACGAGGAGTTGTGTGTTCCACAAGGGAGCATACTGTCTCCTGCCCTCTTTTTAGCATCAAAATCAACATTGTTAATTCAGTTCAACAGGGTTCAGATGCTCTCATTGTTTGTGGATGATTTTGCGGTCTGTGCAACTGGAAGCTTGTACCCAAGAGTTCAGCGCAGGCTCCAGCTTTGTGTGGATATAAAACATCATTGTGGGCGGAAGAGAAAATGGCTTTACTTTCTTCTTGTTACTAAGACACAGTGCATTCACTTCCACAATTTTCGACAGTTCTTTGCTGATCCTGAAATCCAAATAGGGAAATCTCACATTCCAGCTGTAAAAGAGGCCAAATTTTATGGGAGTTATTTTCGACCAAAAACTCAAAATATCTCTTAGTCACATTACAAACTTTAAAACTTCTTGTCAGAACGCGCTGAACATTCCGCGGGTCGTAGTAGCACACACTGACTGGGGCGCGATAAGAAAAACTTTGCTGCACCTCTATAGAGTCTTGGTCCGTTCTAAACTAGACTCTAGGGTTGTGCTGTGTACAGCTCTGCAAGACCCTCCTATCTGAAACTCTTGGATCTATTCACCATCAAGGGCTTTGTCTGTCTTGGAGAGCATCCCGGACCCACCCCTGTGTACAGCATGTACGCAGAGGCGGGCAGAGCCTCATTATCCAACGCATGCTGAAACTATCCTTGAACTACTATCTCAGGCTGTTCTCTAAACAGGAAAACTTTGGCCTATGACTGTGTTTTTAAACCTCAGTTTCAAAGTAAATTCGGAAAAATTCCCAGCTGTATTCCTCCATTTGGACTTCGTATGCAGGCTCATGCACAGAATGCAGGTCTTGATCTAGGAGTTGTGTCTGACTTCTCCAAGTTTCCAGATAAGCCTTCCTGGACCTTTTTCACACCAGAAGTCTGCTTTGACCTTACTGCTTTTTGCAAGGAATCCACCAGTTCTCAGGCATACAAGGCATTGTTTGCCTATCTCTTACCAAATTCCCATCCATTCAGAAATATATTATTGATGGTTCAAAGTCTGAAGATGGAGTGGCCTGTACAGCCTGGTGCTCTTTGTCAAACATTATTAGAAAATATTCCATCAGATACTTCTGTTTACTTGCTGAACTTACAGCTCTGATTCTAGCAACTGAACATAATCTCTCGATCTGCAAAGAAGAACTTTCTGATTTTGTCTGATTCGACGTCAGTTTTGGAGGCGGCGATAGCTGGCCGTAACCTCCATCATCCTGAACGTCTACACTTTTTAAACTTTTTACTTCGTGAAAGAGGAAGATCACAACATTGTTGTGACCTGGGTTCTGGTCATGTTGGCATCGGAGGGAATGAAATGGCTGATCGTTTGGCCAAGAATGCCACAACAGGGAAACTTTCCAACATATATGTCCCCAACAAAGATCTTAAACCGAAAGTTAATGATTATGTCAGAGAACTCTGGCTGGAGGACTGGAATACACATACGGATAACAAACTCTTCCAGATCCGTCCAAACCTAAAAGAGTTCCTCTCATCTACCTCTGGTGGTCGCAGAGAAGAAAACGGTTCTATGCCGGCTGCACACAGGCCATTCGTATTTTACTCATTCATACTTTTTAAAGAGTGAAGAAGCTCTGTGGTGCATTCCATGTTATGTACCACTCACAATGTAACATATACTCTGAGTATTGGGACTTGCATGATGTGAGACTCAAACATTTTACAGCAGATTCCATGAAAAGGTTGTTCAGAGATGTTCCACTTGATGCGATTTTTGATTTTTGAGAGGTTAACATTTTCATCTGATCTGAGATTTCATAGTGGAAGGTTAACAAAATTTCGGGTGGGTTTTTTAAAGGATGTATTTTACAGAGCTGTGTCAATGAATGACTTGTGAGTTGACTTAAAAACGTGGTGACAGCCCTGATATGTCTTTCTGCGGTCGGCTGGGCTATAAGCAACGTTACCTTACCTTACAATCTATCTATCTGTGTGTGTGTGTGTGTGTGTGTGTGTGTGTGTGTGTGTGTGTGTGTGTGGGTGGGTGGGGTGCGTGCGTGCGTGCATGCGTGTGTGCGTGCGTGCGTGCGTGCGTGTGTGTGTGTGCGTGTGTGTGTGTGTGTGTGTGTGTGTGTGTGTGTGAAAGATTATATATTATATATATACGTATGTATTTATGTATAAAGGTATATATATATATATATATATATATATATATATATATATATATATATAAAGATATATCAAACTCATTCTGAACACTGAGTCCTAATGACATCGCGGCCGTTTTCAAGAACAGCCAAGAAGAAACAAAACCCAAATTATAAAAACCAAGGAAGAAAACTCTTCGTAAACAATTCTATAATCATGGCCAAACTTGATCCTTAATGTGCGCGCGCGCGCAAGTGTGTATGTATGTGTGTGTGTGTGTGTGTGTGTGTGTGTGTGTGTGTGTGTGTGTGTGTGTGTGTGTGAGTGAGTAAATGTACGCATGCGTATGCACACTCGCGTGTGTGCGCATGCATGCGTGAATGGGTGTATAAGTGTGTGTGTGCGCGCGCGCGCGTGTGTGTATCTGTGTGTGCGTGTGCGTGTGTGTGTGTGTGTGTTGCAGGTATTTACATCTGACAGATGCCGACTCGTCCAGTGCCCAGACAACCACACCACCCACGACTTTCTGGCCTGTGACGTCAGGTCAGCTTGCTGGGCTCGTGACCACGTTAGCTGTCACGCTCCAGGGATGACGACACTTCCGCCAGTGTATCAGTGCGCCAGTCTGATGAGTAGTATATCGTACAGTCTGGTGTGTGATCACCGCCGGGATTGCTTGGACGGAAGCGACGAGGACTTTTGTGTTCACCGGCCTTGTGAAGTAGGAGAGTTCCAGTGTGGAAACAAACAGGTACGTTCAGTTAGGGCACGGGTGCTTGCATTGGCCTCTGTCCTCAACTCTTATAGTTGATACCCTTTACATACCCATCGATCTCATCGAGAATCCTCCGTGTTATGATCAACCAAACATCAGAAGCATGTTGCTAGAAATTAGAATCAGGTTTTTGTTTACCTTTATCACTATCAAATGATTTTCGGTGGAAAAAAAAAAAAAACAATAAGCAGTTGTAATAACTATAATGTCCTGCTCACGCAGTACAGTGCACTAATTTTACATGTTTTGACTCGTCATTGAACAGTTACATTGTCGTACAGTCAGCGCATAGGGAACAGAATATAAACAACTAAGACGGTCAGTTGACCCTTTACGGTGAAATCTTACGGTTTTGAAACCAGTTGAAAAGGCGGTTTAAGGTAATAACGCTCCATATCATATAATCAAATATCTGAAGTTAGTAAAACCTAATACACGTAGGCAAACTGGCAGAATTCAACGCGAGTAATAGGTTAAAACCGAACACACGTAATGCGTAAAAACAGTTCATACATTCAGGCGGCCCTGGTCTATCGTCCTTGGGTGGCTGAGCTGTATACTACCAAACATCGCGGATCTTTAGGTCTAAGAGTTTCCCGAGTGGCTCCGGATAAAAACCATTAAAGACCGCGTTTGGTTCCGAAACAATGCCAAGATTCTGATGTCTCTTGGGCAGTAATGTAGTACAACGACTATAATTTTTCAAAGACTAATAAACTGTACATGAGAAATGCAACAAAACTTTTAAAAGTCGATTTCACCACTTGTAAGAGGTTCAGAAATAATACTGTATTAAAAACGAATAATATCACACACACACACACACACACACACACACACACACACACACACACACACGTGTGTGTGTGTGTGTGTGTGCGTGTGTGTGTGTGTGTGTGTGTGTGTGATATCTCATCAATCGACAGAATTTTTTGAAGAAGGGGACGGGGGCTTGTGACAGGGAGGTGGTAAGAGGCGGGAGAGAGAGAGAGAGAGAGAGAGAGAGAGAGAGAGAGAGAGGGGGGGGGGGGGGGGGGGGGGGGGGGGGGGGGGGGGGGGGGGAGGAGCAGATGGAACTTAACATGCAGGGAGCGAAGGCAGGGCACAGAATCCATTCAGTCACGTAGTGTAATGTATAGGTAATGTAAGGAGCAAGGTATTTCCTGTGCATACCCATATATGAAATGTAAAATTATTTTCAGTCATTTGTTTTCTAATTGTAGACAATGCATTTATTTTTCGTTATTTTTCGACACGTTTGTTTGCATGGATGCACATGAATGTATCTAGGCATGTATGTGATTATTTGTACTTGTTTCTTTTTTAAATGTACTTCTTGCTTTCTTTCTGTCTGTCTGTCTGTCTGTATTTCCAGAGTCCGTGGGAGTGTGTTTTTTGTTGGCACATCCTGGCTGTACCATGTATTTGTTACTAATAACATTAGTAGTTTTCAGCTTACAGCTTTGCAATTCCTGATGCTTGAAGAGAAAGGAAGAGCTGTCCCTGTTTATTATATATTTGTCTGTTCGTTACATTTGGTGTTTGTATAAACTGTCTGCTCGTTTTCTGCTGTCTTCCGTCCCATTTTCCATCCAAAACCCCTCCCTTCTCGCATCCTACACAACCTTTTTTTTTTCTGTCCCATCTTCTGACCATGTCAGTGGCATTGCACCCACCCCACTCATTCCGGTCTCCTGTCCACAGCCACGGCCCAGGCACCGGCAACCCACAGGGAGCAGTCAATGACAAGTCGTCGTGAGGCATCCGACCAGGGGAGATGCTGCACTGCTGTCGAGTCACTTCGGCGGTGTTCAGCGGCGACTGTTCTGATCCAACATACGCAGGACACCAGCTGCTATGCCCCCTGCAGACAACAATAAGTCGCAGAGCCAGCGTGAGTGAGTTCTCCATCCAGAAGGCGCCACCACATTCGTCTAACGACAGTCTCTATGAATTTGTCGATACGGTGACCCCTACATAATCAAACCAAGACATACAGAGTTTATCGGAACTGGGATCACCATGAGAGCAGGGCTTGAAATGGCACAGAATTTAAGACATTTTTTATACTGATAAAAGCGATTGATGAAGATGATGCTACGGATTTTCATTCACGTCTGAAAGTGCATGACTCTACTCTATGCTTACTTTCGTTATATATCCCGGCGTCGAGCAGGCCCGAGTAATGCAGACACCTGTGTAGTGTAGGTCAGGAAATTTGAGCAACACTCCCAAAGACGTCTAATATGCAAATGAAACTCGATTTTGCGTTCCCAGTCTTCCTTTCCCAGCTGAGCCCATAGCAAACTCAACCCTGTGTAGGAGCCGGGCGTGGCTGACTAAACCCCACAAATAAATGGCTGCAAAGGGAATCGAATCGTGCGACCTCCCGGCCGGGAGTCTACGACACTGATCGCCTTGCCATGGCGGCTGATGTGTGTAATTTTGTTTCCTGCCAACTTCTATCCTCATTTCATCTCCCCCTTCTCTCTCGTTTCCTTCCTCACCCCCATTCATTACCATTCCTACTTCTGATGTGACCGTTTGTAGGCGTAACCAGATCCTCTCTTATCTTCTGTCCCAGTTACTCTTCTTGAAGGAAGTCCGTCTTCAATCGTCTTCTTTTTTCATCTGTCGGTCTGGCTGCAGCATACAGTTTCTCTCCTTCGTCATCCAGTCGCCCTTATACCCACATACAGTCAACACATCATGGTTGTCCAGGTCACTCTCATCGCAGACTTCTGTCGCGCACTGCTCAGTGCTGACGGAGACCTTATTGGCTCCTGGCTTAAGTCTAAATCTCTTCTGAATCTCTGCTGCGTTTCAACCAGTTTACCCGTAGTGAGTCCAAACGTTTTTCCCATTTGCATCTGATTGTTGTAACATTTCAATATCTATAAAATCTCAGCCACTGGCTTCCCGTATTTTCATGACCGTTGGCTATTTCTTCGATTGTTCCATCATCAGCCATGGGCTCTCTTCCCATTACACCGCGAGCAAAAGAAAAAGAAGCTCAGCAGTCCATGTTGGACGTGAGCCGATGGTGCCCACAAGAGATGACATTTGAAAGAGAGAGCTAACTAAAAAAAAAAAAAAAAATAGCTGTTTACTGTTTCAAAGCATGATCAGATATTGAGACACATAAAGATTAAACATCATCATTAATCCGTGAGTCACATCACATAGTCTTGGAGCATGCTGTCTCTGGCATTGCTAGGTGCCAGCTGGCATTGTACTCCTGCGCTGCATCTCGCTCGAGTTCCCGCCAGCTAGTGGCAGACGAGACTTAATAATATCATTTAGACAGAAGAAAGGTTGAACCCGATAAAAGTTTGTACTCACTACAGATTCCCAATTCAGTCTTCACATGACCATTGTTGCGGTTTAACGAAAGGAGAGGTGTACTTCGACTCCAGCAAAACTCACAGATCACTCTTCTCTCAAACAAACAAAGCCCCGATTAATCAGAATTTATGAAATCGAATGTTTTCAGAAACACGATGTCATTTGATTTATAAACGCATGTCTTTCAATCCTTAAAAGCAATTGAACATATTGATCTGAAACCAAAATAACTGGAAAGAAACTTAATTGATTTGTAACACACTCGTCCCTGTCTCCGGTTATACATTCACAAGTTCTTTTGGCGTTCTTGAAGCGTATCATGTTTGAAACAGTGCTGAAATATATCAGATAGGCATTACACGTATGTTATTCATTTATACTGTAAGGTGATGTATGAACTATATACATCGCAGTCTGCCGTTGCCTGCACCCGATGAAGAGTGCGTTTGGAACGTCACACCGGCTGGACATTCAGATGACCTACGTTGGAATCTGTAATGTGGTGGAAGACGTAAATCCCAAGGAGTGAAACACGGGAGAGATAATGGTTACTGTTCAAAACTCTGTTCTACTGCGGGTTGCAGTACCCATTCATCTAGCCCATATAGATTTTTTGTGAATGTAGACTTTTGTAATTTACAATCTTTTAACTTCACCTGCCATCCATTTTGAAAGGGACACTTCCACCGAACTGTCCTGACCATTCACTGTTGAAATACAGACACTATGCTGTCACTGTCTTTTGCTGTCTGTTCGTCTGTCTGTCTGTCTGTCTGTCTGTCTGTCTGTCTAACTCTCTCTCTCTCTCTTTCTCTCTCTCTGTCGGCCAGTCTCTGTCTATTTGTCTGTCTATCTGTCTGTCTGACTGTCCTATTGTCTATCTCTGTATGCATGTATACGTGTGCATTCGCACGCACTTGTATGTGTATGTGTGTGTATGTGCGCGCACCTTTGTGTGTGTGTGTGTGTGTGTGTGTGTGTGTGTGTGTGTGTGTGTGTGTGTGTGCGCGCGCGCGCACACATAGTGTATGTTCGTGTACGTAAGTGTATGTTTCTGACTTATGTTTCAGTGCTTTCCGTTCGCTGAACGCTGCAATGTTTTTACTGCCTGCTGGGACGGCACGGATGAAGACAAATGTCTAAAGCTATGTAAATGAAATGAACTATTACCATGAAGCCCCGCCACCACCTGCCATTATTGAGTTTGATGGAAGTGGAACAGTTTGGTTCAAACGTATGATCACTATAGAATGTCCGTCAACACATTTTCAGGTGAATATATAATTTCAGAACATTATTGTTTTGATTACGTGAGCATGGATAGCGGCAGAATGTTGAATCCAACAGAAGAAGTAAAAGTTAAAGGGGGGGAGGGGGGGGGGGGGGGGGGGTAGATGGGGAGTGTGGAAAGGATGTAATTGTTTTTCCATTAGAATAATCTTTCTGCTACACAGACCGTAGGATGATGTTATTGGTTTGTTTTTTTTCCTGAAAGCATCTTTATTCCAGATAGTTCTTACAGTATAACGTAATAGTAGTTAATGAAAGAACAAATGAAAATGGACAAACATGTAGGACATAATGAAAATACCAGTTTACCAGTTTTGAAGACAAAAGGTTAGAAGATCTCTGAGAGAGAGAGAGAGAGAGAGAGAGAGAGAGAGAGAGAGAGAGAGAGAGAGAGAGAGCATATAAGTCAAGCCGAGCGTATTATGAAAGTTTACACATTTTGGTTTTTAAGGATCATGTACAATTTCCACTGGGGCTCTTTAGGGCGACAAAACAGTTCCAGGGAACAATTACTGTATCATTGCTGATACAGAGTACAAAGTCAGAATCATTCATAATTCAGTCAGGGTCTGCAAATATCGAGCAATATGCTCTTCAGCTTTACATCTGTATTTTAGCTCATTGAAAAATAATTACAGTCTAGGAGATTTTTTTGTTTTGTTCTGCACTGATTTAGATAGTGTTTAGCGAACAATACAATAAAATAAAAGACATGATCCAAACGTATATTTTGTCAAGCACAACTATAACTAATGATTCAGTTTCTGCAATTTAAATGCAGACATTTTTTATTTGTTAAATCCACCAGCGTTTTCCCATAGAAACTCGATCATAAGACAGTAATTAGCATGATGATTTGGGACATCTGATGGATGAAGATAAAAAGAAACATGTTGAAAAAACGACTATAATATTTGATTTCACGTTTAGCATGAAAACAAGTGGCACACTAGAGAGGGAGAGAGAGAGAGAGAGAAAGAGAGAGAGAGAGAAGAGAGAGAGAGATATTAAGCACTAGTTCCCAGTAATTCAAACAGGTCCCAAACACACTGTACTCAGTATTGATGGAAATCCACTGAGTTTAAAGTTTCGTAAACCATTAGAGAAAAAGCATCTGTACAGTTTGCTTACTTACATGTTTGTTTTTCAGTGTCCAGGAGGCGGATATTGCCTTCCGGTCTTCACAAGGTGTAACGGACCTTTCGACTGCCCAGACAGAGAGGACGAAGCCGACTGTCCACATTACACTTGCCCAGGATACTATCGCTGCCTCGAGTCCCCTGATTTGCCTTCATCCTGACTACGTGTGTGACGGAAAATACCACTGTCCAAGAAAAGATGACGAACTCCTTTGCCATTCGCTGTGTCCCTCTCAACTGTACATGTTTCGGATGGGCATGGTTTTGTGAGGATACCCACCACGTTGCTTTTTCTTTACAACCCGATCTCCGGTTTCTGGCTGCTGAGAGAGTCAGTGTACGAATCCCGACCTTAAAAGAGAATGTGATGCTTGTTGAACTTAGACTTGTACGCTGTGGTCTGGATAATCTGGATTTCCCAAATTTACCAATTAAAAAATCGCGGATTTTAGTGATAATGTCTTAATATTTGCAGAGAGTTTCCTCTTTAAATCTGTGCCCAATCTGAATTACTTATCGTTGGCTGGAAATCCTCTCATTTTTCTGTTTGGAAATGACTCGTTCAGAACATTTCTAACTGATATGGGTTTCTCTGATGAATTTATTGAACAGAATACTAGTTATGCAAAAGTGCTGAATAAGCAACACAGAAACAATCAGGGTGCGGGTCAAAGTTCTCTGAAAGAACTGGATCTGTCTCGCACTACGTTTGAAGAACTGGACCTCAGCGTTCTCTCTGTGTTCCCTCAGTTGCAGTCACTGAATGTATCGTCCATGGGTGTGCGGACCATTAAGGGGGAGGGGTTTCAACGTCTTCCTCATCTTCGCCTTGTGGATTTCCGTGGTTGTCCTTTGATCAGTTTTCCAGGAACTCTTTTCTTTGGTCTGAACAAGCTGGAGCAGGTGTATTCTGATTCGTACAAACTGTGCTGTGCGGCGGTACTGCCAGAACACTTAATTTGCAGCAGTGCCAGGCCCCCTCCGATGACGTGTCGTCCTGTGAGGACCTGCTCAGGTCGGACATTTACCGGGGTCTGTTGGTCCTCATTGCCAGCATGGCTTTGTTAGGCAACGTGACGAGTTTGATCTATCGGCTGTTCATCAACACAGCTGTTAACAGGTTAGAGTGGTGTGTGTGTGTGTGTGTGTGTGTGTGTGTGTGTGTGTGTGTGTGTGTGTGTGTGTGCGTGCGTGCGTGCGTGCGTGCGTGCGTGTGTGTGTGCGTGCGTGTGTGTGTGTGTGTGTGTGTGTGTGTGCGTGTGTGTGTGTGTGTGTGTGTGTGATGAGAGAGAGAGAGAGAGAGAGAGAGAGAGAGAGAGAGAGAGAGAGAGAGAGAGAGAGAGAGCCAGCACAAGATCAGTTGTAGAAACTCTTTCGTCGTCTTTTTGACATGTTAAGGCAAGGTTTCGGCGTGCTGGTGACCCACCTGTGTGTGTCGGACGGACTGATGGGTGTGTTCATGGCGATCATCGGAGTGGCTGACCAGGTGTACAGAGGCGAGTACTTATGGAACGACATTCAATGGAAACGAAGCACGGTTTGTCAACTGGCGGGAATGCTCGCCCTTCTTTCCAGCGAAGTCTCCATGTTTCTCGTCTGTCTCGTCACCTTGGATCGTTTCCTGGCCATCTGTTTTCCGTTCCGGAAGTTACGTTTTGGTTCAACTTCCGGTCACGTGGTCAGCGTCGTCGCGTGGATGGCTGGGCTGGGCTTGGCGGGGTTTCCCCTGCTGCCCGTGATGCCCGACTGGCAGTTCTACGGGCAGGTTGGGATCTGCCTGCCTCTGCCCATCACCCGAGCTGACTTCCCTGGGCAGAGCTACGCCTTCGGAGTGATGATATTGCTGAACAGTGGGCTGTTCTTGATGCTGGCGCTGGGCAACGTGTTCATCTACTGGTCCATCCAGCGGCACAAGATGGAGGCCACCGAGTCCAGCCAGACGTCCAGAGACTTGACGGTCGCCCGCAGGCTGCTGAGTGTGGTGGTGTCGGACTTCGTCTGCTGGTTCCCTGTGTGCCTGCTGGGTCTGCTGGCTAAGAATGACTACTCCATTTCTGGTGAGTTGTGTGGTGTGTGTGTGTGTGTGTGTGTGTGTGTGTGTGTGTGTGTGTGTGTGTGTGTGTGTGTGTGTGTGTGGGCGCGCGCGCGCGCGCACGAGCGCATGCTTGTGGTGTTTATTTGTATATGAGTTCTGCACCCTATTTTGCAATGAAATACATTGGTCATTGTGTGCAACATAAGATATAGATAACAGCTACAAGAACAGTAGCCCTTCCTGCTGCTGCTGCTGATTTTTGGTATGAAAATAATCATAATAATGGCACAATATGAAGAAAGGACACTGTGTAGAGACATATCGAGAATGATCACTGGGTGCTTGCGATGTACAGTGACAGAGAAAAGGTGGTGGTGATGATGATGACGATGATGATGATGAAAACGGATACACACGCACACATACAGATAAAAACACGGGTGCAAAAACATACAAAACATACATACTGACACACAGAAAATATTTCAGAATCTTATCAAAACAAAGCAAATGATATGAATTAAGGGTAATATATTATGCTGTTTAAACAGCGGTTTACAATCTCCCGCAGCCTCACACACACACACACACACACACACACACACACACACACACACACACACACACACACACACACACACACACACACACACACACACACACACACACACACACACACACACACACACAGGCAAGCACACGCACACACGGCATGCATGCATGCAGACACGCACGCATGATGACATGTAGGTAAACATATATGTGCGCAGGCATACTCACGCGCACGAGCGCCCGCGCGCGCGCGCGCACACACGCACACACACACACACACACACACACACACACACACACACACACACACACACACACATGCTCGCGCACGCTCATTCTAGCAGTCGGTACATAGTCTCCTCACAAACCTTATCTCCGAAGGTTATCATCTTGCTCGTATCTATTGCCACGATTGATCATCAGAACTGGACTGCTAACTATTGAACACAAGTTTTGTGCCTTTATTTTATTTCAATTTTTCTTCCAGGGGAAGTGGACGTTGCCATGGCCATCATAGTGGTGCCGTTTAACTCCGCACTCAACCCATTTCTCTACACCTTCAACATCTTAAAGGAACGCAGACGAATAGAGCGGGAAAAGCGAATGATGAAATGGCTGTCAAGACAGACTTCAAAAGCAAAATGCTAGACTTTGCCCATTAGACGAAATGTTTGAATGTCTTCTGCTGTTTGACTTGCCGCTTGCATCGGCAAGGGCAGTGTTAGTGTATTAATGCTGGACTGTTGTGTGTTGTATTGACTCGTCACTTACAGATAAAAGGGCAGTGTTTGTTCAATAGTACTGCATTGTTGTGTGTTGTTTTGACTCGTCACTTACAGAGGAGAGGGCAGTGTGTTAGTGTAATAATGCTGGGTTGTTGTGTGTTGTTTTGACTCGTCACTTACAGAGAGGAGAGGGCAGTGTTAGTGTAATAATGCTGGATTGTTGTGTGTTGCTTTGACTCGTCACTTACAGAGGAGAGGGCAGTGTTAGTCTAGATTGTTTTGCATTGTTTTGACTCGTCACTTACAGAGGAAAGGGCAGTGTTAGTGTAATAATGCTGGGTTGCTGTGTATTGTTTTGACTTGTCATTAACAGGGGCAAGGGCAGTGTTAGCGTGATAAAGTCTTACTGTGTGTCGCTTTGATTGGTCAGTTACAGAAGGAGGGCGTGTTAGTGTGATGATATTTGATCGTTGTGTTTACGGTTTGACCCGTGAGTTGCATCGGCAAATGCAGTGTTTAGTGTGATGTGTGTTGCTTTGTCTCTCAGTCACAGAAGCAGGGCGGTGTTAGAGTAATATTTGATCGTTGTGTTCATGTTTGACCCGTGAGTTGCCTCGTCAAGGGCAGTGTTCGTGTAATAATGTTTCAAAGTCGTGTGCTTTGTGGCTTGTCATTGCAGGAACAAGGGCCGTGACAGTATGATGTTTGAACACTGTGTATTCTTTCATCATGTCATGGATGGAACAATAGCTGCAGCTGTGTAAATCTTGGAACACTGATAGTACATATAAAGGTTTCCAAAATCAGCCATCGTTATCTTTGACTTTCTCCAATACTGCTTGTGTGTGTGTGTGTGTGTGTGTGTGTGTGTGTGTGTGTGTGTGTGTGTGTGTGTGTGTGTGTTCGTTTCTGTTGTCTATCTGTCTGTCTGTCTGTCTGTCTGTCTGTCTCTCTCTCTCTCTCTCTCTCTCTCTCTCTCTCTCTCTCTCTCTCTGCAGG